>BCII01000014.1:141631-244843 GCA_001972285.1 Erythrobasidium hasegawianum | reverse complement strand
AACCTCAACCTCAACCTCAACTCATCTCGTCAGGTCCTCCGAAGAGCATGTCTCTCATCTCTTTCTCGCAAATTCTGACTGTGTGGACAAAGAGAAGACTCATTGCGTGCAACGTAGTAAAGCGCTGCCTCTAGACTGACTTTCAAGTCTTGCGCAAGGCTGTGGTTGACCGCACTGACAGACTGATCAGAGGAACACCATAACACAGTATGCAGCTGCTCTATCTGTTTCTATTGCTGGCTATAAGTCTGGCTGGAGCTTCGAAGAACGGCGGCCAACCGTCTCTGAGATTCAGGACGTCCGCCAGCCAAGACCTCGACCTGCAGGACGATCTACTCGTGGCTTCTGGCTCTGCACTAGCTATCGTCGGTCCTGCAGCAAATGATACATACTCTGGCAATGACGAATCCGATGCTGATTTTGAAGAATCGGACAACGACCAAGACCACGAAGAACTTGATGAAGGTTCTTTGAATGATTATCTCTCTGACGAGCCAGAAGACGACGACATCGAGGAGACAGTCGAAAACAAGCAGTATCAGCGATATCTGGATTCTCTGGACGATGTTACTGAAGATATGACTTTCAACGGGCATCACGTTCTGGAGGATGAAGGCGGTGAAGGTGATATGTACGTACAGGGCCTTTAGTTTGATTCTTTCTTACTAATTACTGTGCATCTACAGCTACGCGTTTCTGAACCCTGCTCCAGTCCTCGTTCCTGCTGGATTCTCAAACGAGGAGAACAGTCCTTTCGCTAGGGTTACAAACACCCCCGGAGAAGGACTCTGCGGTTGGGCTGCTATATCAGCAGCACTATATGGTCACTTTCGAGAAGCACAGAATCTGCGAGAGCATCTCCGGGACTGGATCGATCAACAAGGCGATAACCTTCTACAAGTCCTATTACCAGTGATCGAGACTGCACAAGACGCTGAGCTGTCTCAGGAGGACATTGACGGCATCAATGCTGTTTTACCTGGCCTTTCTGCTCCGCCAGGCTTACTTACGCCAGCTGCAGAGGCGGGCACGTCTACGTCTGTTGCTGAATATGGATTTCAGTCTGATCTCACTACTATGGGAACCTGGGCTCTTGCAGTCTCTCTAGATATTCGAGTGCTCGTCTACAGGCTCAATATCGATGGGAATGCCGAGCTCGTAAACGACATCAACCCGTTAGCTAGCGGACAGGCCGTACATCTCTTCAATGCCAACGGTTTTTTCCATTGGGAAGCATTGATACCTACCGAAAGAATGGCCAACCTGGGGCTAGCTCTTCAAGATACAGTCGTGGAAGAGGAAACAGCACTGGTAGCAGATCTTCGCGCTCTCGGATATGATAAGACAATGTAAGTAACGCTCAGTGTTAGTTCGTCTATGTACTAACAGCTTCTTTGTCAGGCTACCGCGTCGATCAGCTACAGACTTGCAAGGTATCCACGAATATCTTCTCGGAGTCCTTGGGCGCTCTCTCGGTACACCCTATAGTACTATCGCCCTATCCGACTGTCCGCCTTCAGACGAATGCTTCTACGTCCGAATCCTTCGTTTCTCCTCCCCTCCTGGTAAGACAGCTGCAGGATGGGTTAATTTCATCGAGACAGAAAGAGATCTCACGCACAATTGGCTTCAAGCGAACGTGGACCCTAATATACAGAGACCACAAGTGGTCATCATCATCTTACAACGTTCGGCTTTTGTCACCGCTGCACAGCTTCTTGTGCCCCTTACATGCGACAACATCTTACCACCCTCTTCGCGTCCAGTCTATTTGGCTCATCTTATGCATTCTAACATGGTATGCGAACTGCTCCTGACGTCTGAGGATGGTTTACTCGTCGATCCAGCCGAGCTCCAGAATTTTCTTCTGGATAACAGCCGCTCGTCCATTGATGACGATGAGGAATGCCTTCCTCTATATCCTGTCCGGCTTCTATCTTGGCGCTCTGTCCAGGAAACATACACTTTGAGCGCCAACCATCTCGTCGAAGCTCTTGGCGCAGATAGCACCTCTACGCTAACCACCTTCGAGCGATCATTTCTTGATGGCCTCACGGTTGCAAGAGTCCATCGACTGGCGAAATCGCTGGCCCAGAGTCTGAGCTCTACATTTCGTCATCGCGCGAAGCACCTCGTAAGCGAAACGATGTCGATAATAAGTATTAGTCCTGACCAAAATTCCAATCGATGCTTTTTTCAATACAAACAGCTGCGAGATAGTGAAAGGCTGGACAATGTTCCGCTAGAAAAATTGCGCGAAATCGATACGCATCTGGTGGATGCCTTGCAGCTGGGTGGCACTAGAACTCCGCATAGCCTCAATCACATCAACTCTCTACCTAAGCGTAACTCTCCAATCTCTGGCTTCCACTATCGCGCAGTCCGTTACTCTAAGGATGCACCGACCCGACAGTTAGACACTCCCGAAAAGCTGAAGAAGCAGACCAGTGTCCAGACGGCTGTGCACGAGCGCCTTCTGAGGCATTTCAAGGTTATTGATCAAGCTGGAAAATCCAAGCCTTTAAGAAAAGTAGCATTTCTACAAGGGTCTACCATGAGGGGACAAGCGGAAGTGGCATCTGACCCTACATGGAGGGAATTGATTGAAGCTCTCAAAGCAAATCGGGTCCTCTCATGGTCTATATCTTCCGAAGACGGTCTTCTATCTATAGCTCGAGAGCTCCAAGAACTTCTCTTAGGCGATCCTACCAATCCAGCTGTCCCAAATTTCCCTATCTACGTTGGTGGAGGGATCAATCAGCCCGTAGCGTATGATTCCGGAGATCTTGTTAGGTCCTGCTGCCCTGATGCCGACATGCGCGGCCGTGCTTGGAGCACTTATTCTACGTTCCAAGGTAGACTCCTTCGCGCGCGAGTGGCTCGTCATGCACACGCCCTCAGTAACCACTACTTCAATGTTGGTCGCAATAACCAGCTCCTGGCCAGGACGTACGAAGATGCGCCATCGAACAGCTTCCAGCTACATCGAAGTACAAATAACAAGTTATACTGGAAATGTACAGTAGGCAGCTGTCAAGCTATCACCAAATCGGTCAGTCCCTTCGCTTGTTACCTCATTCTAGTTGATCCTGCTGAGATCAATGACCTCTCAAACAGCCGCAACTTATGGCTGCACACTATACTAGCGTGCATGGTGGCAGTCGTGTGCCTTGTACAGTCGAGGGCTGTACTGCGACCTTTATCGACGTACGTAATGTTCACTTCCGATGCCGCAAAAATACTGACACAGATGATTATCCAGGCATCGTACATAGCACCGCACATAAAGGTACAGCACGAGGGAGATAGACCGCATGCTTGTAGTCAATGCGATCACAGAGCACAATCGGTCAGTTTTTACAATGACATTCGATATCTATGGCTGAATTGAGGTTTCCAGACCTTTTTGCTGGCAGTGCACGTTCGTCTGGCCCACTCCACAAATCTCCCTCATGTCTGCCCTATATGCAATCAAAGATTTGCGTATAGGATCCATCGCCAAGTCCACGAACGGCTCATCCACTTCACGGTTCACGAATTCAGATGTCATATCTGCATTGATGACGAGCGGTCTTTCGCTACGGTATGCAGCTTCTCGAGGTAGTTGTTACCTGTTACTGATGTTCTCTTGTAGCGTGATGATCTCAATCTTCACTTTCGAAGCGCACACGCTTCTGTCTATCGCTGGTCTTGTCCCGTAGCAGGCTGTGTACGGTCGTTCACAAGGGTCCGTCACTTGACAAAGTCGTGAACGACGGAGATTAACTTCATTCTGACAGAGCGACATACTAATACAGCACAGGAGAAGTGTACACGAGACTGAAAACTTTCCCTGCACCGTCCCTGAGTGTCATCTGACATTCTCTAGTGTAACTCGCGGCATCCATCCACAAACATCGCTGACTGACTTTGATTGTAGCGACGCAGTCTTTGGAGTCATCTCCAAGCTCATGAAGGGAAATATCGTTACTTCTGTCCAAAATGTGAGAGCGGCTTCCTGCAGGTATGTCTAATCAACTCAAAGGGTGGTTAAAACGCGGCTGACATGTGCTATCGGCACAGGCTAGCACTCTGAAGAATCATTTGAAAGCCGCAGGCGGCTGCGACAGGCTAGTCAAAGCCAGAGCGAAGCTTACAACACCTGGTGCACTGCCATATGGATGTGATGGCTGTATAAAGCGCTTTGGTACTGCAAGTGATTCCTCGGAGTTCCTTGCAATGGTCTCGCGCTGATCGTTCCCCTATTCTAGGCCACGCAGTTGAGGAAGCACCAAAAGAATGCTATCAAAGGCTCTAAACGCTTGCGTTGCACTCACAATCCGATGTACTCCGGCTCAGACTCTGAAGCCGCAGCTTCTTCCTCTGGTATGGAGTCCGACGCGTCCAGCGACTCCAGCAGAATGAGTGTAGACTCTAATACGACAAGACGTAGCGCCGCTACATCATCCGACCCTAAGGAGTCCGATGTCCAGTCTGATCAGGATCTCGATGCTTCGACGAGCAGCGAACCAGCTAATCGTCAAAGAGCAGGTAAAGCCAAGCGACCAGAAGGCAAAGGATCAAAAGGCAAAGACCGCGCTCAGTAGGCTTCCTGCTTCCATGCCTACCTATACTACCTATATTATCTATCTCTATTACTATCGTCTACTTAGACAGATTTGAGCTGGACTCAAATAGCTTCGCATTCCTTTCGAAGCCACACCAACGCTCTCGTATCGTTGTTCAACATAGGTTTCAACTTCTCCCAGACTTCCTCGTGATAGTCATTTAGCCATGTAATCTCTTTGGCGCTCAACAAGCTCTTGTCCACCAACTTCGTTTGAATCGGCGCCATGGTGATATGCTCGCAACCAAGCCAGCTGCCTCCGAACTGATATTTTGTCTGTACCGGCTTGATAATTACTAAGCTTTCAATCCGTATTCCCCACAACCCGTCGAGATATACACCAGGCCTGTGTTTACATCAGTATACAATATAAGAGACATTGATTGTGTGTCCTCACTCGTTCGAAATACATTGACCAGCTTTCAGGTCGAAGTCGACGTAGCCCGGCCGCATTCCGATGCCCATTGGACTAGACACAAAAGGTTCAGGATTCGCGTCACATCATGCTCAAGTGTACACTCACCCTTCATGTACATTGAGATAGCTTCCCACACCATGGCCTGTGCCGTGTCTGTAATCGAGGCCATCTTCCCATAGGTATTGTCTAGCGAGAGCATCTACTCTATACCCATTGCACCCAAGAGCAGTTACAGGTATTTGCATCATATCGATCGCAATGTGACCTTGTAGTACGCGAGTATAGGCCCTTTTCTCTTCGTCGGTAGGTGTGCCGAAATGCAGAGTGCGGGTAACGTCTGTTGTGCCGTCCGTATATTGAGCGCCAGAGTCACATAAGTATACTGATGCACAACTCTACTCATTAGTCAACTATATCTCCAGGAAGGATAGACGCACTTTGGTTAGGATCGATGACTGCACAAGTCTCGGGATCCGGCGAATAATGTATGATAGCGGCATTAGGACCCGTAGAGCTGATGGTAGTAAAAGAGAGACCTCTAAACTTGTCTTGCTTCAACCGGTATTCCTCAAGCTTGTCGGAACCTTCGCTTTCTGTTATGCGCGTTCCTTTCAGGAGTTCCTCTTCCAGCCATGCGAAGTACTGAACAAGAGCTGCTCCGTCCCGCTATGATGATTGATGCAAAGTCAGCATGCGAGGGAGGATGGTTCGAAGGTACGCACGATATGACTTTGCCTGAATCCTTCGAGCTCGGTTTCGTTCTTGATAGACTTGGCGTCGTTCACTGGAGATGGTGCAATCTTGATGTTGGCTTGACCAACAGCTTCCGCAAGAGCCAGCGAGCCAGTCTTGCCAAGAAGGATCTGGGCGCTCCACCATTAGCCGTGGACAGAGGTCAAGACCAGATGTGGCCTACTTTCTGTCCCTTCAAGCTCTTGCTAAGCTCGGTACATGCTGTCATAATATCATCGTAAGGCCGGACCTTTACGCTCTTCCCTAGGCTCTTGTACACCTCGTCGCTAAGCTTCGCACTATCGACGAAGAGAGTCGCACTATCGAGAGTGACGATTGCATATGCGAAGAAGACCGGATTGAAGGGGATATCTGTTCCTCTGAGGTTGAATAGCCAGGCCACTTCGTCGAGCATGCTGACAATGCACCCGTAGGCTTTGTTCTTGCCGCCCGTCTTGAGTGTCTCGCGGAGACCAGCGAGCTTATCGTCTATGCTTTGACCTGCATACTCCATAGGATGGACAGTTACTGCGTTCTCTGGCCGTGGGGGCCGATCTTCCCAAACTGCATCTACCAAGTTGCGAGCAATCGGAACCAAAGAGGAAGAGGAGTGTAGAGACTCTGAGATGTCTTTCGCATCGTCTGTAGGCGATAAAATCAGTAAGGCTTCAAGCCAGTTGGTCAAGGGTTAGGCACATACTTGCGGTCATCAAGCTTGGGTCAACGCCGATACGCGTGTTCTCGAGCTAAACAATACATCTATCAGTATACGGACTAGCTTGTTCCCCAGTATGCTCACCGCGCCCAGGTAGTCTTGCCATGTAGGCACGCCTGCATTACCGCATGTATCAGGAAAGTGAACCAGCTTGCGAGGCCATCTGCTTACCTTTCTCTCCATGTCGCATTAGAGTCCAATTGCTATCCAGCTGCTGACCGGCTTGCAGGAAATAACGGCCATCCGTGAAGCATCTTGCGCTGTCTTTCTCGATAATGGCAGTTCCTTGATGTCATAAACAGTATATCAGCATTAGGATACACTCTATCAAGCGTGTGCAGGCGGACCAGCGGAGCCAGTAAAGCCTGTAATGTATGCTCTCCTAAAGTCGCACGCAGCTGTATATTCGCTATCATGAGCGTCGCCAGAAACGACCAGACTAGATATACATCATCTTCAGCTTCTTGCATACAGCCCTCCGTGAGTATTGTCGCTTTTACTATGCTTGGACGTTTTCCTTGTCCATTTCGCGCCTCAGTTTCGCGACCCGGTCCGATGTATTGGTAGGCCCTTCGCCATTCTTGACGATTACGCCCATCGTGCTCAGTCTACTTCGTGTAGGGAGATGAGGTGTCAAGGAGCGAGGGACCGAGTTGCTTAGTTGCCGGAAGAGCATGAACAAGCGATACTTCAGTATAGACAGGATAGCGTTGTATTTCGCCCCTAATCACTGATTGATGAATTGTATAAGTAATGATAACAATGCCAACGCATAAAGAAGATAGCAGGAATTAGTACAGAACTGTTGTACAAGCGGTTCCCGGGGATTCGAGTACATCGCATAAGGACTCTGGCAGGTCGTCATTATTGTGCATGTCCTACTAGCTGCATCTCTTCTTGTAACGCTGCTTTACCCTTGGCCGTCAGAACAGCCCTTCCAGAGCTGATATCCGGTTCGAAGAAGACCGGCACAAATCTACAGAAAGCAACAATCAGTTTTTGGCATATGCACAATGCATACAATATATTAGCTCACTCCTCTCCACTCTTCACCCTCGCGGCGGCTTTATCCCGCTGAGCCTGTTCTATAGCCTGCTTGTGCACCGTAGCTTGCTTGTAATCTTTCTTTACGATCGAGTTGGTCACTGGTTCCCAGAACCGACGTGTCTCTACAGCCTCTTGTATTTCAAGCGGCCGGACTCGTTTCCGGACAATGTCCAAGCGCGACATATCAAGCAGCGTCGTTTCGGCCTGGAAGTCACATGGATCAGCTAGCTTATATAGGTGTAAGCGCAGATCAAGCATACCTTGTCACCCTTCGTCCGCTTGATGGTGATCTTCCCTCGCCATGTACCTTTGATCCGCGCGACTACCGCAGCTTCGGGGACTTTCTTGATTTGTGTATACTGCGTACTCAAGCTGCCATCCGTTTCATAGATGACACCTTCCACCAAGAACTTCGGTTTGGATATCCAGGACTATATTTCTCACGAATAAGCTCATCGTTAGTAAGGGAGTATAAGGTATGACTTACATCCTCGTTATATTGTATAATTGCTCTATATCCTTTACCTGACCCGTCTGCTGTAATTGTGTTGACGAAGGTTGACGCTGATAAGCTGATATATGGCTTTGCGCTCAGTAAGCCTGATATATAGCCATCTGGGTGAACAATCTGCAGAAGGACAATATAAATAGCCAGAAAGACTGGTAGAACCGTCAACGTACTTGATATTCGTCTGACGTTACATCCGGCACTTTCACGAAGATGCCCTGATTCTGCGAACCCGGCCCAATCTTGACCTGTTTCGCAGAACTCAGCAGGAGACTTCAGCACAGCTTCCTAACACGCTTACACTTGTACCATTGAACTTTGCCGCTATCTGATCCACTCCACTGGCTTGTACAGCCGCCCTGCCTTCACTCGGCGTGCTTTCGTACCAGAAAGCCGATATCGGCGGATGATGGCAGACCTGCGATGATTGATTAGTCAGTGATCTGTTGTTTGAGCAGCGAGATGACACTGCTCACCTGCTCATTAACGAATGCGACTCTGCATTTCCCAGCTGGAGGCGGGCTAGCTGATTTGCTCCCAACTGTTCCATCCTGATTCAGCAAACTAGAAGTGGATGAACCAGAAATACTAGTTCTGCCTTTCTTATGCGTCTGCGACGCAGCTGTATCATTCAATGATAGTTGAGAAACTGATTTCGTAAGATCGAGTTTCTTAGTCGCAGTGAGGGCGGGAGAGGAAGTGACGGATGAAGGTGAGCCGCTGGAGGATGCGGAGGGGTAGCCCAGATCGGGAAGAGACGAGTCGCTGATGTCTTGATATACTTGGAAATCACTAGCGGACGCAGGCGATACTTCCCAGACGCAACTGTAGATGCGGAGGTGAGCGGTGCCCTTCAAGCCTCGAGGAGACAGCAGCTTACCGGAACTGCTCGCCCAGACTATTTGCGGAGAGCGTACGCATTAGCTAATATGCTACTGGGCCTATGGTGTTAGAGCGGACTCACGCGGAATCTGCAGATAGCTGTCAGCGTTCTGACATCGAGAACCGGGAAGCAGGACTCACTGTATGGCTTGCAGACACGTCCTCTAACATACCGAAGTTCCTGCAAATGCGAGAATCAGCTCAGCAAACAACATGCGACTATAGGGGGTCTCAGTCGGCGAACCTTTGTAAAAAGCCATCGCACAATGGCGATGAATCTGGTAAGTGGATCAATATCTTTTGTACCTATCGCTGCGAATACTGCGTTTGAAAGCGGTAAACACGATAAACTGCTGAAGGCTGCTGAGGATGGTCACGCTTACGATCTGGTCTATCGAGGTAATGCCAGTACTCTAGATTGCCTTCTGGAGCTAGTAGGTTCGCAGGAAGTGACAATCTTAAGTTCGCAAGGTCCTGCGAACCAGATACATCCCTAACGATCAGCTCCGCTCGTGCATCCAGACTTGAGCATGATATGCGGCCGCAGTCGCCTTGAGATGAACAACGTATATGCACCTTTACGCCTACGACCTTCTTGAGTACTCCCAGTAGTAGTTTGAGCTTGCTCGAGTCGGACTCTGGGTCTGCGCCCTCTTCAGGAGTGACGCTGACCGTCTCTGTTTCGCTGCTGAGCGCTGCTTCGTCGGTATCTGCAGCTGCGACCTCGTCCTTCTTGCTCGTCTTGATCGCAGACATGTTACTTTCTCGAGACAAGACGATATCGATGAGCTCGAGCTGGCTGGCTGGCTGGCTGGATCCGTCCACGTTCTGGCCTTGATTGATTGATCTCAAGCAAAGCTGAGAATGTTTCGATGATTTCAAGACTTTGATGTAAACCTGCGACTAATGCTGATGTATCGTTTGGCTGTGAGAAAGGGTAAATCGATGCCTTATCTTGGGAGCTTGGTCCAGACGAAAGGGGTCTATAAAGCGCGGACCCAACCTGCCTGCAATTCAAGCCACGATACACAAGAAGCTCAATGTACATGAATACTGATACGTAACAACAGCTTGGTTAGTCGCTGACACTCCTCTAAACTCCCGAACCATTTACAACGTCATTTGGACTGGACCGACACGCGCATATACTCTTCGTGTCTTCTTGACTTCTTCCCTCATTTACACCAAACTACAGACTAAAAGACACTCCATTCACACAATGTCTGCAACTTCCCTTCCCAGCAAGCAGAGAGCCGTCGTAGCTACAGCCGACAAGTCTGTTGAAGTCGTTGAGAAAGCATTCCCTAAACTCGGAGACGACGACGTTCTACTGCAAGTCAAGGCCGTCACACTGAATCCAACAGGTAGGCAGACACCCTTTGCGAACGACGAAAGACACCAAGAGCAGACATGCTGACTAAGATTGTGCTCGCTGCTGGGCAATTTAGACTGGAAACATCCTTATGGCGGAAGACTTGAAGAGGGAGCATCTACTGGATCAGACTTTGCTGGAATAGTCGTCAAACCAGCTGCGCAGTGGAAGGCCGGTGACAGAGTAGCCGGCTTCACCAGAGGTGGTATCATCGACAAGGTAAGCTAGATCCTTCGCTACTACCCACACTTGCTAATTTAAATAAACGTAGGACAATGGCGCCTTTGCGGAATACGCCAAATCGCCTTCTGCTCTCCTATGGAAAGTACCTGAATCTATATCCTTCGAAGAAGCAGCAGCTATGGGTGGAATAGGATCTCATACTGCTGTTTATGCATACGACAAGCTCGGTCTGCCAAGATGGAACAAACCCGCTCAAGAACCTATCTCTATCTTGATATGGTCCGGCGCGACTTCAGTCGGGCATTATGCTATACAGCTTGCGAAGGTACGCTATACTTCTCCACTCAGCCCTAAGTAGAAGCTGATCCTGTTCCACCAGATACTCAACCTGAAAGCCTACGTGACAGCTTCTCCTAAATGGCACGATCAGCTGAAAGCATTAGGCGCACACGAATGTTTTGATTACAAAGACTCAGAAGTAGCTGAAAAGATCAAGAAAGCAAGCGGAGGCAGTATAGAGTATGGATTGGATACGATCAGCGAAAAAGGATCTGCATCGTTGGCTTCAAAAGCATTCGGCGATGAGGGTGGAAAGCTCATTCTGCTGCGTGAGTGATGTCAGCATAATTAATATTAGGGAGAGACTCGGCTGATGATGAAAAATTACATAGTCCCCTATGACAAGCAAGCGCGCGACCCTGAAAGAGTAGAACTCGAGAAAATCTTACTATACGATGCCATTGACGGCAAAGATCAGGAAGGCTATAAACTACTTGAAGCTTTGTAAGGAGTCTCTCCACTCTACACTACAGCTGAAGAATACTTTGATAAGCTAACTTGCGTTCCGTCAACGCAGCAACAAAGACCTCCCAAGTCTGATCGAGCAAGGGAAATTCAAGCCAAATCCAATCAAGAAGATGGGCAGCAACCTTGACCAAATCAAAGACGGACTCGACTACCTACGAGATGGCAAGGTAAGCTGGGGTTTTCACCCAAGAGGCTCCGACCAGAAGCAGAGCTTATTACTGAATGGGACGCTTCTGCGCATGTAGGCCTCGGGAGAGAAGCTGGCCTATACCTTCTGAAAGAGAAGCTGTTCAGACGTATGGAAAAGAAGATAGACAACTGTAGCGACAGTAAAACTATGCATGACCGTTCTTCCAAGCTGTACCAGCAGTATTCGGAGCGGTTTTTGCATATGTGTCTAGACAAATTTGTAGCTAGAATGAGTTAGCATCGATCGGCATAGAAAGAACTCTTGTCAAGCTACCTCATAGAGCTGATCACCTGCCGTACAAAGCCTCTACCGTACTCACACTTCCATATATCTCTTCTTCATACGAAACCACCTTTTGATCCCCTCTTCTCGTCAATCTTACGGAATCTCTCCTCTTCCAGTTTATTTTGTCGTACACAAGCTGTTGCTAGAAAGAGTGAGCATTGAACAGCGACCATCCCGTAGACTGTGCTGAAGACGTTGTTGAGGGTATTGTCTGAGAATGCTGTGATGGGTGTGACGCAGGGCGTTGCTGCAGTTACGTTCTGCATTGAACCTGGGCGTAAGTTGATCTGAGAAACTTGAATAAAACAAGAGATCCATGCTCACCGCTTGAATGGCACAAAAGCCAGTAGTCGAGGCAGAAGGCTGAAATAGCCCAGCAGCCGTAGCGTTCCAATACCCACAGCACTCCAACGAGTCTTCCAAGAACTGTTTAATCCCATCATCATGTTCCTTCCAAACAGTTTCGAAATCTGCTCGTTGCCGGAGTGTGTAGAACCATACGGCCGATCCGATGGCCATTGTCGCGATGGCTGCAATGACGATGGTGATGTTGAAGATGCTCAAGATGCGAGTACGCGTACCGGCTTGGCGGGTGTGGAAGATCGCAAATAGGGAATAACCGAATGAAAGGAGGATATAGCTTCCGAGTGCGATGGCGGCTGTGTTGATCTCGGTCAGAGGGCTCAGATGATGTTAGAGCTGGCAACTCACCAAGAGAGTCTTTCTCTGTGACTACCAGACGACGAAGGAGCATGCTAGGAGAGCTCAAGTCGGCTTCACCCATGCCACGCCATGCCACTGCGTTCGCAAATATATTACCTCAGCTCTGTGATATATCATGCTTCTGTTCCTTGTGCATCTCACGGGCGAAAATAAAGCAGATGATAGCGGATCCGAAATACAGAAAATCAAGGGCGGCCCATACGAGGAGGAGCGCTTTGTTCATTGTTTTGGCGGGTTGTTGATGCTTTTGAGATAAGTGAAGTTACTCTGCCAGATAGTACAGTATGCCAGAGTAAGATGCTGACGGCCTGCGTCGCTGAAGAGAGTCTAGCCCGAAAGAACGAAAGTGAAGATGTAGGATGGCGGACCAGCCGGCTTGTAATGGTGGACACGACGAGTGGAGTGTGTGAAGTCAGTCAGAAGGAAGGAGGGTCAGCCTGTATGGGAAAGAGATAGCTGGTCGAGTCGTGAAGGATAAGGTAGACTTGGAGATGCGCGAGATGCGACAAAGACTTCAGGGAGAAGCAGGACAGCACACCGTCAGTTAATTGTTAGAGAGGCCTTCTGATGCATTGTAGAGAGTGATGTGTCTAGATTGGCGATAGAAGGCCATGTCGAGTTCGAGCGAAGCCAAGCCTGGGTCAGTTTCTCGACAATTCATGCTGGATGTCTGAAGGTCATAAACGCTACACACTACACGTATCAAGTCATGCATACAAGCGTCTATTCTAATTCTTGTTTATTACCACGCCAGTCCTGCGTCTCATCAGGCCAAGATCTCTTCACAAGGAAGCGGTAAAGAAGGCTTTCACGAGAAAACCGTCTAATGTCTCATCTCATGCGAACCTCCTGATTCTGGTCCCACGTTCGGCTCCGCTCGAATACTCGACAACGACCACCGTCACCGTCAAAGTGGCCATGATATCGCTAATCTGCTGTCCTTCACCTCCCGTCCCATCTCCATGACATGTCCCATCAAATTCGTATCCTCTTTCTTTATCGTCTGCCCTTATGTCAGATTAGCTCGTTGAATGTGGAAAGTGGGGAGGAAGGGCGCTCACAGCATGCATAGCAGCCTGGTCCCCAGGCGGTGTTCAGCCAGAGACCATCTACGCCTGCACCATTCGCTCCTCCAGCACAAATGCAGTATGACCAATTATCTGCCACGCTCTTCAGTATAATTCCCTGAGTCTGACAGAAGTATCTGCCTCACCTCCTGCACATCGATTCTGTTCGTGGTTCGAATGGTTCGACATACTACACCCGAATCCACTCATAGCAGTCGCGCAGATTCCCGTCCCGATAACATTTCTTCGCATCAAGTCATTCTTCGAAGAAGTACGTTCTTCAAGGAGGGCGGTGATATTGCTGACTTTGTGAGAGTTGCCATACGCAGGCGAAGTCGGTGCTGCAGGATAGCTGAATGCGCCATTCTTGTTTTGCAAGAGGAGAGTAATGAAAGCTAGCGCGAGGAGAAGAACTGAGAAAGACATGCTGGACAGTGAGCGCGTGAAGAAGAGAAAGCCTGACAGAGAAGCTTGTTAGATGTTTAACGCGCTCAAGACATCGAATGTTCGGAAGCGACCCGGGAAAGCAATTATGACGAGTGGTTCAGACAGAGCATGTTAAATTGGTAAGAAGCGAGACCCGCTCGTATGCATTACTGATTCTGCATGCGCAGCATGCACTACATGCTACTAAACGGATGGAGGTGTCGAAGATGACTGACGTTACAAGGGTATTGAGACGCGGGATCTAACCGCTGCAGGGTATTTCGTATTTGCTCTCGAGGTATCAGTAGGATCCATGGTATAGCACAGCACAGATGATTGCGCAATGTACTCAGAGGATTCAGAGGCGTGTGTGTTTCTACGGTTTCTGCCTGCCATAGCGGACTGCAGCATGTGCTGCGTGTGCGGCGTAGCGCGAGGTCTTCTTGACGCAATCTTTGTTGTCCAGCGCTGATTCACACCATTAGCGACGACGCCTCCGGTCCAGAAATCGGCTTGCTCACATAGTCCGTATCCCTCTTCACAGCCGAAGATGATGCATTGTCCAGCACTGTTCCCCAACACTCACTCAGCCCTCTTCTGACCTGATCACAGCCAGCCGACGTACCTGCATCCTACGCCCGCAGCGTTCTTGATCTTTGTACAGTCCCTTCCTTCACCAATCGCTGCGCATCCACCACATGATTCCAGATCACTTTGTGTATCTAAGCATTCGTAGCCTCCTTTTGCAGATAACAATTCGGAGATCTGATGCGTTGATGCTTTGAAATCTTCAAAGCTTTTCGAGCCGGCTATAGGGCATGCTCTGCAACCCATACAGCACGCTTCAGCTAAAGTTGGACAAGGAGGAAAAAGTAGGAATGGTACGCACGTCTCGCCCGTTGGACATAGCGATAAAGGTAAGCGCAACCTCTGCTTTTTATGCGCTTTCGACTCGGCACATATCCCATTCTTCAAGACCCAGCCGTCGTTACAAGTAAGTTTGCAAGTTCCTTGTTCGCACGTAGCTACGCCGTCGTTCTCATGGCATACATGATTGAGTCTTCCACAGTTGTTCTGTACAAAAACATCCATTAGGCCATATCCAATAGCCGGAAGACGAGAGGAGGAGAAACGTACCTTGTCGGTAAGCAGATCCACTGCTAATGTTGTTTGTAGAAGTCCGAACAGTAGCAGTAGTCCGGTTTGCAACTTCATCGTCGTGCCCGGACAGCTCGTTATCCTCTCGGTTATTCCAGCAGCTTTGAAGTGAACGAAGGAATAGGCACAGATTTGTTCAGTTGATCAAAGGAACAGCAGCGCTTGAGCTGTTAGGTACGTTCAGGTAAGCTTTGAGCTGGGCACAGTCAGGACGACGACGGGTTTGAAGAAGCAGAGAAGACGTCGGCTCAGCAGCAATTATGTTCATCCATCACTTGAATGGATATTTTCGGGTGAGTCTGGAGTAATCCTTGGCGGAATTTGTGCCTTGCCATCATCGCTTTCCCAAAGAGGGTTTCAGACTCGACGGATAAGGCAGGTGGCTCTTCTTTTATACAGAGCTTGAATGCGTCTGGTCCTGGCTGCTCAGTGATCACTTATCATTGCCTTGTGGGTTTGTATCCTTCTTGCTCTGCTTGCTCGACAAGTATTCAAGTTGTGCGACCGGCTCGAAGGTCGTTCGTCCAGATTGGTGACTATCGCGACGTGTTGTGTTGTACCAGCGGAAGCTCAGCGACTCACAGCATGCTGATTGTATCAGTAATGATGTGTCTCTGTCGCAGTCTCACACTATTCTTTGCATTTCAACCCAGCTGTCCGTCGAGATTCAAAGGCAGCAAGAGGGCCTTCTCGCAAACCCGAACAAGAGAATAAAGTAATGGTAAGGCATATTTGATCATTCTAGTCCTACTGTCTGCAAGACCCAACAGTCATACAATCTACAATCATACTCATTTCCCCTTCGAAATCCAAAAGAACTGTTTTCTTGACGAAAAGCTTCGCGTAACCTGTCTTCATCCAACTTGCCCGACTTCCGGCATGTATACTTGCTGCTTATATCAACTAAGACATCTCTCACTACGCTCCGGCGGCATCCCTACTGTGAGCTCGAGCGCGCATAAGCGAGTCTTGTCGGTCAGGGCGAAAAGTTGACCTAGTCAGCCATGACGGCATCTTCATTCTGTCGTCTTTGTTCCTCCTCTTCTTCTTCTTCCTCCATAGGAGTCTTGAAGCGTAAATGAGACTGATAGAAATCGATGATTCTGCCCAAAATCAAGAACGACCGAATCAGCTTTCTATCCCTTCCAGAATACACAGAGAAAGGAAGGGAGAAAGGAAGAAAGACATACCGCTGAGGGAACTTTCGTCGTGCAATCTCATTGTTGATCCATTCGAGGTTTTTTCGTTGGTTCCTGTACATGACATCTGTAGTGTCAGCCCTCGTCGGACCCGCGATGTGTTGGTTTGGCGCATGGGGAGCAACCCGAGTGAGACACTGCGAGACGTAAAACGCACCACTTGACTGCCCATCTGTAGGTGAACTTAGGGTCTTTGGCATTACTTCCTTCGATAGGAGTCTGTTCGACCGTATCGATTGTGAGGAGGTGCTATTCGCATCGTGAATCATGTATATCAATCAGTCCCTATATACCTTGGGTCAAATATGTCAAGCATAAGAAATACTCACATCCCACGATGCCTCGTCAACATAGAGCGCCGATCCAACTTCTTCAGGCACCTCTACCTCTTCTTCTTCCTCTTCAGCAACTTCATCTTCTTCCATCTCTTCATCCTGTACGATCTCTCTAGCCCGCTTTTCCGATCTGCCCTCTTTTGAGCTTTTAGATCGCTCCTTCTCGTGCTTGGAGACCTTTTCAGCAGTAGCGGCATTCGAGGTAGATGATGGCTTGGAAGATGACGATTTAGAAAGTTTATCCTTCTTGTCTTTACCTAAAGCAGCCCTGATCTCCGCTAGGGTATTATTTGCCGTCTCTTCTTCTTCGTCCTCCTCTGGTTCAGCTGCAGCTGCTGCTTTCTTTGATTTCTTAGATTCGCGAGCAGCAGTCGATCCGTTATCTGACTCGTCGACTGAGACTGGTGCTGGCGCGCCATTAGACTTGCGATGCTTCTTCTCATTATTGTGACTTTTCGCGGGCGGAGGAGTAGGTTGATGCCTTTCTTCCTTCTCCTTCTCCCTTTCGCGCTCTCGCTCTCGATCCTTCTTGCTTGCTTTAGCAGTCGTGCTAGATCCATTCGAGACGGGCGGAGCGGTGTCGACAGGGGGTTCTTTGACTGAAGGTCTTGCTTTTCTAGGCTTTTCAGCTGGAATAATTATAGGTGCTGGTGATTCGGAAGCGACGCGCTGTTCTTCTTCCTCTTCCTCTGGCTCTTCAACATGCTTTTTCTTCTTTTTCTTGGGAGGAGCTTCTTCCTCCATTACTTCCTCTTCCACTTCCACAGGGGCAGGAGGAGCGACCTGCGACTCTCTCTTCTTCTTCTTCTCGCCTCCGCTAGAGGCGGCTTCAGAAGGTCTGCTCTTCTTTGGAGGCCTCTTATACTCGTAATTCTCCATTTTAGACTTCTTTGTTTTGTCAGCATAGAATTGAACGCCGAGCGCTTCTTGAGATGCTTGATAGGCTTTCAACATGTCTTCTGCTCCACCCTCGAGAGACTCGATGGGCTCTTCGGTGTTGTCTTCGTGGGGAAAGCCCTGCGAGCGAGACGCGAACGCAGTGAGCGGTGAGGGGGAGCATCATGTATATGGCGTACATACCTGCCATTTGATAGCTGCAGACAGTCGCGAGAGGAGAGGAGAGATGAGAAAGGCGTCAGATTGTAGGCTCAGTCCGCAGGACTAGCACCAGGCCATCCGGGGTCAAGCCAGCGTGTCGTCGCTCACTATAGAGTGTTCTTGATCTGTTTCTCTCATCAAAGTCGACCTGGAAAACACTCTAGAAATCAGCATACATGCTCATACTTTGTTCGATGCTGTCCCAACCTGATGTCTGAGGATGGATTCTACTGCATACTCCTCCTCTCCCTCTCCCTCCCCCTCCCCCTGCTCGCTCCCTTCATCTGCGCTGTCGGGTATCTCCACTGCTGGCGGCGCGTCCTTCCTCGACTTGGCCATGTTGCTGGAGATGCAGTAGGAGTAGGATGAAGGACCAAGAAAGGTCAAACACAAGACAACAAAGTCAAGCGAGAAATGAGGTCTAAGTAGATGGTTGATTTGCATGTTAAATACATCTAGCTTTGTGTATCTACAGTGCTCATTGATGCTATCTACCTTGCATGATACCTCTGCCTGACCTTGTCCTACCAATTCCTCAGATCCAACAACCCTTCTACGATGGGAAAGCGAGTGAGTAAGATCGAAAGCTAGATGTAGTAGCACTCTAATGCTGATGATGATTTGACAGGGCCGCGGTAAACCTCGAGGCGGTTCTTCATCGTATTCGAGCAGAAACAACGACAGCAAAGGCGACGCTCGCGGGAACTGGGCATTAGGGACAGCCAGCGAACAGACAAATGAGCACTTCAACACATACTACAAAGCACAGAACATCCTGTCTGAGGATCAGTGGGACGTCTTCATCAAAGCATGTCAAGCTCCTTTACCTACGACTTTCAGGATAACGGCCTCAAGAGCAGCTAGCAAAGCTGTGAATCAACATGTGGAACAAGTATTCGTGCCCATGTTGAGCAATGTAAGCTTTGGAGGCGTAAAACAGAAACCCCCAAAAGTATTGCAATGGTATCCGAACCATCTCGCATGGCAGTTGGATACAGCGAAACAGGTCATCAGAAAGAGCCCAGAGTTTGCAAAGTAAATGCACACTCCAGCTATTGACCGATCTTCCTGCATGCTAAGAAGCTTCTGTTCTTTCTCTTCCTTTCAGATTTCAGCAATTCTTGGTACATGAGACAGATTCAGTAGGTTACATCATGTAACTGCCATATGTAATGTATACTGATAAGTGCGCGGAATGTAGGGCAACATCTCCCGCCAAGAAGCTGTTTCGATGATCCCTCCTCTGCTTCTAGCAGTAGAGCCGCATCACTATGTGCGTCACTCTGATGTATCTGTACTCTGTACTTCAGGCTGACGGATGAATGCCGACGCAGGTCCTCGACTGCTGCGCCGCTCCAGGAAGTAAAACCGGCCAACTTCTCGAAGCATTACATGCACGTTCTTTATCTCCCTCTTTGACCGACCCTTCTTCATCCTCTTCCACCTCCGACCCCAATCACAGTACAACGATGCCAACGGGTTTATTAATCGCAAACGACAGCGATGCGAAGCGTTGCCACATGCTAGTGCACCAATCTCTCAACCGTATCGGAAGTCCAAATACAATGATAACGAACCTAGACGCATCTACTATCCCTTCATTGAAAATACACAATGAAGAGAATGGAAGTGTGAGGAATTTGATGTTTGATAGGATTCTGTGCGACGTACCGTGTAGTGGAGATGGAACTATGAGGAAGAATCCGGGGATATGGAAGACGTGGAAAACGGCAGATGGACTAGGTCTGCATGGGTGAGTCCAAAGCTCCATTCATCAAATCTACTCCCCTTGGCGCGATCAACAGAAGGGCTGAATGATGTTGATTTTGTATGTCACAGCCTGCAGCTGAGGATCCTCACGAGGGCTATCCAGATGCTCAAACCTGGTGGAAGACTAGTCTATTCAACATGTTCTTTCAACCCTATAGAAGACGAAGCTGTCGTTTCCGCAGCGTTGGATCAGAACCGTATGTCTCCATCTTTTTCCTGTTTCTTGATCTTAGCTATCCGCAGTGCACTGACCTGTTCATGTGATCGTACAGCCAATCTATCCCTAGTAGACGTCTCTGATCAACTACAAGGCTTGGACAGAAGACCCGGAATGACATCTTGGAAAGTCTTCAATCGCGAAATGGTAGAAGTAAACTCGTATAGCGATGTCGCGGTTCAAGAAGGCGAGAACAAAGGACCCAAAGGAAAGAAGGTGAAAGGACCTGCGAGCACTTGTTGGCCTAATGGACGGGAGAAGGAGAACAATTTGGAGAGATGGTGAGTCTTCTCTTTCTTTCTTTCTCTTTCTCTTTCTCTCTCGCTGCTTTTCAATGGCTGGAGACTAGGCAAAATAGTTCGCTGATTTCGTTTGTCTTCTTCTTTTTATGAAACAGTTTAAGACTGTATCCTCATCTCCAAGATACAGGAGGCTTCTTCGTGGCCGTCCTTGAGAAAGCCGAGAAACCAGCGCGGTCTGCTAATGCCAGCACGAAGACAGAGTCAACAGCCGCGACTGTATCAGAGCCAGACAAGACTGCTTTAAGGTATGGATTCAACGCGCTATTTTCTGTATTTCGAACGTTCGTTGACGTAACGCGTCTTGTCTCGACAGTACTACGAGTACGAAACGTGCTGCCTCACCTTCTTCGGCCGACGGACAGGAAACCTCCAAACGCGTCAAAGTAGATGAAGAAGAGCCAGCAGAGACTTCAAACGCGCCTACGCCAATGGAAGATCAAGACGATGAAGGTGCATCAGAAGCCCCTGAAGCATCTACTTCTGCTTCTGCAGGGACCACGATTACGAAAGCTACGGAAGGAGCTGGCAAACCATTTAATGAAGAACCATATTCCTTCTTGGCTGATGATGACGATCAGATCGATATCTGCCAGTGCGTCCATTCCCTCGCCTTATCTAAACGAGCACATTAGGCTGATTGCATATTCATGGCGGCATTACAGGGACTTTTTCCAACTCGACCCTTCTTTCCCACGCCCGAATCTCTTTGTTCGAAATACAGAAGCGAAACCACTACGGTCAATCTACCTTACATCACCTGCGATCCGCGATATTATCCAGAAGAACGACTATGCGAAAATGCGTCTCGTTTCCTGCGGTGTCCGTATTTTCGCGCGTCAAGATAGCGGTAATTCCGATACTTATAGATGTAAATGGCGAATCTTACAAGATGGTCTGAGTGTCATGAGTAGCTATATGGGCGAGAAGAGGAAAGTCCGCTGTGGACTCGCAGACTTAAAAGCATTATTGTTGGATCAATATCCTGCTATTGAGAAATTTGAGAAGAAATTCCAAGAACAGGTAAAGGATCTGGAGAATGGAAGTGCTATTTGTGAAATACAGCCTGGTGAAGAAGCTGGTGGAAGGTGAGCTTGTTTCCCACTATTCCGGCAGTCAAGGCTCCTTGCTGATCTGAACACATCTATGCGCTTCAGACTCGAAAGCTCTATTATTCTGCCACTATGGCGTGCGCCCATCTCCCTGTGTCTTATGGTGGAGAAGATGGAGAAGCGGTAAGCTCGACCTTCCACTCTATCCCCGTCAGGACCCAGCTGATTAATGGGTCATGCACTTGACACAGAGCGCTATCTCTTCGTGTCTTTGGAGAAGATCTTACGGTCAACTCAGCTGCTCCGCTCAAGAAGAACAAGCCTCAAGGGAACAAGAGCAACAACAAGAACAAGCAGAAAGAGCAGCAGAAGAAAGATGCTTCTAATGGAGCAACCTCCTCGAAGTCGGGAGAAGGAAAGGAAGCAGAAGAAGGGACTGCTGCAGATGAGACTGTCGAGGAGGAAGTCGAGGCTCTTGAGGAAGAGGCACAGGAAAAGGAAGAGGATCAAGCTGCAGGTGCGGAAGAGGTGGAGATGGACGAAACTACAGGCGAAGTCGTGGCGTAACATTACCTTGTCGGATTTTATCTGTCACATAAAAGCTACAAGGCCAGTTTCGTGGTTACCGCATTTCCTACACTTTCCTTCTTGCTCATCACCTGCCCCATTCAGTTATGCATCGTCGACTTGCTTTACAGGTGCTTAGGCGCCAAGTACGATCTGGTCGCCCTTCCCGCCGTTGTTGGTACTGGCTGACGATGCCCGAGATGCAGTTCGGCGCTTCTCCATAGCCCTCAATGCAAGTTGTGCGAAATGACCACCTACGACAGGTCTTGCCCTGAAGCCCGGTGAGCTTCCATCGACTGTATCATACCAATCGCTGAAGGGTGCGTCTCTGCTATCGATCGTCAGAATCGTCTGACTTCGGAACAAGTGGGAAACGGGAGCTCACGTTCTGCCAGCCTTCAAGTATGAAGCTACGCCTTCGACCAGCATGTTTGAGACCGTCTCGTTCGACGTAGCAGCTGCGCTCCAGAGTAGCCAGTCCGTCTTCGTCTGAGTCCGCCGAGAGTCTAGCGGGCTAATTACACAATATTCAGTTTGCCGCACTTCTTGATCAGAAAAGAAAGGATTTACACTCCATAGGCGTGTTTCTGAATTGGGTAGAACAAATCCTGTTCTTGATAGACTTCTCCAGAAACGAGTTGTATGCCCAACAGCCTATAGTTCAATTAAAGGACTTCATCAGTCGGCAAGCCTCAGCAGAAGCAGCATAGTCAAACCTACTTCTCCGCATATAGGTTATACGCCAACATCCAAGTATCTTGCTCGCCATAGCTGAGCAAAAGATGCTTTGGCACAGGCTCATCATGATGCGGCTTCTTCTTCTTCTTTTTCTTGTCCTTCTTCTTTTTCTTTCTCTTCTTGCTTGCATCCTCCAGCTTATCGTGACTTGCAGATGTTGCGAGCTTTCTCCACTTTGTGATGTATTCTTGGGCCGCTTTACGGTAGATCGAGCCGTCTTTTCCAACGAGATCGGCTAATTCGCCCATGGCGTATATGCCGATCCCACCCTTGAGAGCTAGTGAGGACGAGTTCGTGATTGGACCCATGAAGTCTGCCCGCAAATAGAATTGTCAGCTGATCTTTACATTTGACTCAAAGTACTTTCATCTTACCATCGGTCGACAACTGCGATTCCGGGATCAATGCATTTCGCATGAGATACTCCGTCCATTTCTCAAACAGGCTATAGTATTGTTGCACCAAGCTAACATCACCAGTAGCCTGTGCATGCGCCAGTGCGACAATAAGGATATTCCCGCTTTCTTCAACGGGCATATGCGAGTCTTTCCCATCCGAAGGACCCGTAGCATACGGATAATGTTCTCCCAAATCATGGGCACAAGCTGCGTATTCCGCACCTTGGGCTTGATAGCGTAGCAAAGGCTCAATGAGCCACTTCAAATATTGAGGAGCGACGTATAGGAAGAGTGGCATGGCGGGGTAGATCACGTCGATGGTGTTTAGGTTACCGTCCGAGGAGATCTCTTTCATCCATGCTTGGATTGATGAAGGCGATGAGCCCGTTAATTCGACAGACGCAAAAGCTTGTCGTAAGCTCAAGGCGCAGATCTTGGCGTAGGAGTGAGAAATGGAGGAAGCCTCGTGGTAGATCATCAGATCTAGAGCTTCTGCTGCTGCCAATGACATGGCATAGTCTTCATGGAAGGCTTGCAGCTGGACGGATCTACCAGTCAGTCCGGAAAGCCAGACTTTCCTCAAGATTGAGCACGTACAGCATTCTGCCACGTTCCATAGTGCGCATAGTATAGCAAGCTTAACGGCTGTACTTCCTCGACTACGCTTGGCCGGTAGCTGATTGCTGGATCTCGGACATGCCCAATGACAAACCGTACATTCTTGCTTTCTGTCGATCTTGCGGACAAAATGAGAGACTGTGCGAAAGCGAGTACTGGCCAATTGTCTCCGATGCGTCGATAGTCGGTATCGGTTGCGTTATCTAAGGAGCCATTCTTGACGAAGCCCCAGCGGACTGTATGATGTCCTCCAGTCTTGTATGTCAGATCCATATACTTGAACATGAAGTATGAGCGGGGTGCAGCTCGAGATCGGGTGAATTGGCTTACAGAGTCCGCTGCCAGGACTGCTCGTCCCGACATGATCTGCTCATTGCGCTCGTCGAAAAGCTGAGGAGCGAATAGCTCTATCGTATGGTAGACGAAGGAATTGGTGGTACCGGTCTGCCAGAAAGCTGGCAGGCCTGCATCAGAGCATACATGCTCTGGGACATCCAAGTCTCAGCTTTCTTGCATCACCTTATTTCGAGAGCAGATCTCCTTACCTCCGGATATATCTGTGTAGACTTGTACATGGCGCTCTTTGCTAGATTGCTTTGTTGGGGCGACGCTGATCTCGTAGAATGAGAAAGGAAGAGACTGCTTGACTGGATCATCAGGGTCTACAGGCGTGAAGAAGGTCACGTTGAAGAGTATGTCTGCAGCCTGGAAGCCAAAGACGGTCCTGGTTGCGGAGAACTACGTAGCATAATAGGCACGTCAATCTGCGCGTCATACCGTAATAATCGTCGCAATAGTCCAGTAGGATTCGCAAGCACACCTTGTAGAAGAGCTGCTTGGCTGTCTTCTGACCATACTGGGAGGGATTGCCCATGAAGGTATAAGTCTGCCCATCCACTCTGATCAAGCCGGTCCATCCGAGGTCCTGGCCAGCCCAGAATTGCGGCCATCTTCCAGCAAGATGAGGTTCATTAGATCCAACAGGCAACCAGGCGGAAAGGTAGGGGCTCTTGACGGCCAGCGGGAGAGATGGGACACGGTCATTTACGAAGAAGCCGAGCTCTTCTTCATTCAAGCTGCTAGCTGACGCGCAGTATAGGTTATGGCTTGTGAAGAGCTGTATCAGTAGGCCTAGACATGTCAGAAGTCTGAACCCGAACATATCAGAACGAACGAGACCTTGTAGGCTCTCTTTCTTGTACTTACCGAAACTCAGAAAAGAAGCGTCAAGAACATCTGCGACTTGAACGACGCAAGTACGAGCCTCAGAGTACGACTACGGCGACCGGCGACGACAACGAAGTCAGCCAGAATGGCAGAGCACGCTGGGCCGAGCAATCCAGTAGCTGCTTTCAGTGCATACAGCAGCGCAGTCAAACGAGAACTACAGAACCTCATCGCATCGTTTGAAGAACGAAGAATTGGAAGAAACGATACGACAGCTCTTACGCAGGCTGAGCTGGATGGTCTCGTCCATGGAATCTTGGAAAGGCTGCCGACATACGAGAACGCGCAGGATGTGACGAGAGTTACACTGGAGAAGGCTCTAGAGAATACAGTCATCAACCTCGTATGGCTATGTCTCCCGGGTTGCAAGCGACAGACAGCTTGAAAGCTGACTTTCTTGCTTTGGGTAGCCTACGTTGGTCTCTGGAGACTGGCAAGACGATGAAGCACATTTTCTCCTATACCACGATGTTCTCGATATACTAGTCGCCTGTGTCAACCGCCAGCTGGTGCAAAGCTCCCTTGGCATGGAGACCCTAGAATTGCTACTGGAAGCGCAGACGGTCCAGAATGCGGAACGCCTGTTCATATACCTGGAAACAAGGATGGACAGGTTGACAGAAGGCATGATGCCCGGCAAAGGCAAAGCGCTAGTCATACTTCGTACGCTGAACGACCTTCTTCGACGGCTCAGCAAATCTACACATACCGTCTTCTGCGGGCGCATACTGCTTTTTCTAGCGAGTATATTCCCTCTAGGCGAAAGGAGTGGTGTCAATCTTCGAGGCGAGTTCAACAAGGAGAATATCACATATTTTGAGCCAGAAGAACCACGGCCTGAAGAGGAGACCAATGCGGACGAGGATACAGATATGGAAGACGAGAAGGATGAGAGCCCGGACAAGAGAGACAGGAATGGCAAAAAGTCTGCAGAAAAGCCGAAGATACAGGTAGTAGAGCCTGAAGATGGAGAGGAAGTGGAATCCATGGATACGGATGCATCTACGAAGGCTGCAGCGGGGTCGGACGGCGCGCAAGTATCGCCCACGCATCAAGTCGACAAGAAGCGAGCTTCGAACGAGCCTGAATTCTATACCCTCTTCTGGTCATTACAGCGCTATTTTTCGAATCCTCAATCGCTCTTCACATCCGCTATTCCTTCCAATTTACCTCCTATACTACTCACCTTCGCAAACTCCTTCCCTTCTGTACCTGCGATAGGGAAAGATGGCTCTGTATCAGGCAAAAGCACAGCAGCAGCTACGCCTAATCTGACTCTGCTCAGAGAAGGGATACAAAAGATGCTCTTTGTGTTTGGTGAAGCCAGTAAGAAAGAAAAGGCTCTGCAAGGTGCTACGAAAGAGAAAGAAGGATCGGGCAGAGGAGGCAGGGAAAAGAAGACTTCCGAAGCAGAAGTCAAGAAAATGTTCTTTTATCCAAAGTTCTTGACTAGTAAAGCACTCATAGACCTGGAGGTAAAGCTGCCTCCTAGCTCGAATTCTTAGCACATTCAACTAACTTTCGTGCCGCAGATCGCCGATGCCAAGTTCCGAAAGCAAGTACTGGTGCAATGCCTAATACTCTTTCAATACCTCAATTCATTCACGGAGGCAGCCAAGGTGAAACAGGCAGCTGCGCTCGGTACAAACATCAATAGGTCGCTACTCTTACCTTACAAATTATCTGAAGCGGATGTAAGAAAGCTCTAGTCTTTAAAGAACATACGTGATGAGCTAAGCGTTTTCTTTACAGCACAAATGGATCAAAGAGCTGGAAGCGCGTGTATATACGGAAATTTCACGGACGCCAACGGACGGCGAGTCCTTCGTAAAGACAGTCAGAGTAGTGCTACAAGGCGAACGGAACTGGGTGCGTCTGCCTTTCCTAGGCTGCTCGAAACTTGCTAATAGATCTCCAGATACGATGGAAAGCCACCTCGTGCCAGTTGTTCGAGAAGCCTCCTTTGCCTCAAGAAGCGAGCATGAATGCAGCGACTCAGAAGAAGCGCCTCGAAGCTCCCATCCCAGGCTATCCTCACAAAGCAGGAACAGCGGCTCTTTCTCGGCTATGGAAGCACGAGAAGACCTCAATCCAGGACCAAGTGAATCAAAGCAAGGCCAGTGACCTTGATAGGCTATTGGAGCAGGCCAAACACCTTAGCGGCTCGATCGCGTTCCGGAAGGACGAGCTCAGGGAAGAGGGCAAATCGGAGCCTGCGGACTTTGCTGGTGATGCAGAGCTAGCGCAGCTAGTCGAGGTGAGCATATTGCTCCACGAGGCTCTATACATAGCTGAGAACGATGCGCTACAGCGACACGCATCATTGGCATGGCGGATACTGCGGCTGGTTTCGTCTACACATATGCATCTCTTCAGCAAGATCGGCGTCATGGACATGGATAAGCTCATCGAAGAGATGTCCAAGCCGCCTCCCGCTGCACTCGGCACGCCAGCAGCTTCAGGCGGTAGTGTGGTCTCAACAACGCCAACGACGCTACTTGCTCCTGGTGAGGCCGATGCAGCGAAGAGCGAAGGATCCAACACTCGACTAGCTACTCCGGTAGCTGGCGTACCCGAGCTTGCGGATGGCGAAAGCTCGGCTATTATGGACGCACCCTCGCCAGCGGCGAACAAGAGACCACGAGCAGATTCAAACATGGACGTCGATCATGAGGAAGCAAAGAAGCAGAAGACAAGCCAATAATACAATGGAGTAGCATGTTCCGATATGGTGTAGAACAACGCAGCATTAATGCAGTCGCATGAAGGAGCCGTAAACCGTCGAGCTTCCCTTCCCTACTCGATCCTTGGCTTTGTGTCCTTTCCGCCTGATAAGTAGATATAGCTCAAGGTGCCATATACGACTGCCGGGGCCCAATGACCAATCAAAGGGGAGTAGTCGCCCTCTCCGTGCTTGAGGAACAGCAGTCCATCACCTCCAGCCACTATGACACCTGCAATGCCTATGACTCCAACTGCCCTTCTGTCTCCCAATACTGCAAAGATGAGTAGCATAATACCGATCGCAATGTCACGCAAGCCAGCAGCAGCGATGAATGCCTTAGCAGGTGTGTTACTGACTTCTATAGGTACTCCGAAATTGCTTGCTGCACTACTGGGATACGCTATGAGCTGGGCTCCTAGGGTGACGGCGATGCCTGCAAAGATGAGGGCCAAGTAACGCAGTCTACCAGAAAGAGCTGCAGGAGCTGAAATGGACTTGCTCATTGTAATGTTATGGTGACTTCGTGGTTCGGATGAGGGGAGAGGCCTGTAAGCTTTGTTGGACTCAAGAGTTAGCCGGAGTACAAAGGCGAAAGTTTGGACAAAGATCCGATTCTGCTTTTGCAATCTAAAAAGTTGCCTGAAGAGCTACAACCATCATAGTAATAAGAGACGGTCTGCACTGATGACGAACTCGCCATGCCCTTTCCAATGTCAAGCGAATATTTTTGATGCCGATGTCTACCAGTCCCCATACTCTTTACCGACTCTCTTCATAATTCTGATCGAGTCTGTCATAGCGTCTTGCCCAAGCCTGATCTTCCAGTTCGTAGCGATAGGAAAGCCAGAAGAGATGCGCCCGCAGCGCCACCCCAATGGATCGGCAAGTGCATGGAGGGGTTCTCAGAGAATCTGAGAGCAATGAGGCCGTCTGCGATAGTGACCACTGCGCCTGCGATCATCATGTATCCGATGCTTCTGCGATCCCTGTTAAGCGTGAGAGCGAGAGCAACGCCGCCGAGAGCAACATCTCGAGCTCCCAGAGCTGACACATAGGCGTGTCCGATAGTACCGCTACGTGCGTCTGAGGTGGTCGGGATTGGGATGCCATAGAAGAGCGCCAGAGCTGATGGGTAGATCATAGCGAAGACGCCCATCGCGGTGACTGCAGCTGAGCTGCTCAAGCATGCGAGGTATAGTTTGCCTTGTAGAGGCGGCAGAGCGGGGAGAGAGGTCATCTCGTCCAGATTATCGACGTTGTCTGAAAAAAGCGCGGTCAGCGATGAAGTCTCATACCGTAATGCTCGTACTTTGCTCACTCTAGAACAAGCGATAGCGGTAAGCAGGAAGGGAGGCCAGTAAGACAAAGCAAGCAAAGGTATATACGCAGCGATCTCAACGCGATGTGTCTGCTGACTAAGCGAGCGTCACCGTTAAAACAGAAAGTATACACGAAATAGGTGCTTATTGGTCTGCTGCCTAAACATTACAAACTTATAGAGAGCTACATACTGCCATGGCTACATATGGTTTACTATGCAGTTTTGGCTGCTGCAAGCCGCTTCTTCATATGCGTCACGATGCTAGAGAAAACGGGTGAGTAGAGGTCGGAATACTGCGGAAGCTCTGCCTAGCTTACTACTCAGTGTCGAAAGTCTCCTTCCATGAAGGCCTAGAAAGTATGGCTTCTGTATACTTTGCGAAAGTTGAGAACTCGCCTGACGTGTTGAAGAGTTCTTCATGTAAATCCGACTGTGCAAAGATGTCAAGGCCGGATTCTTTGGGAGATAGAGCGTGCAATCTGCCAATGAAGGGTGCGATGCTGATATCCGTAGTTCCTGGTTCCTGCCCATGCCAAAAAGGCTCGACCTTCGTTTGCGAATATCGTGTCTTGAGGAGGCCCTCGAATTCCTTGACACCCTTTTTCACTGCATCGGCATCGATTGGTTTGCCGCCATACAGAGATGGGCTAAGAACGCCTTGCACTACTTGGAAGTAGCGTTCAGCGAAATAGCGACCTTGGGCTGCGCCGACCAGAATCAGTAAAAGAAGCTATAGGTATACATGTATGCTTCAAAGCTCTATGTACCTCTTTCGATGGGATCAGCGGGAGATAAACGACGGCCACCTCGCTCATTCGCGAGATCACCGATAAGTTCGAGGAGAACGCCAGACTCGGGAATTCTAGGAACTCCAGCAGAGTTCTCATCTTCTCCGCCTATCTGCAGGACTGGGACTTTACTGGCTACGTTGACGCGCTCATTATACCAGGATGGCTTGTTGGCTAAATCAATTTCTCGTATCGAGTGAGTCAAGCCCGCTTCCTTGAGGGCCAGTGTTGTACGCTGTGCCCAGGGACAAACCTGTAATGGAATGTCGTAAGCGCGTCTGGCTGTTTTGTCTGAACAGAAAGCTCATCCTACACGAGCACTGTACAGTAGGAGAGGTGCTTCAACTGCAGCTGCCATGATTGTATAGTGATGAGGGAAGGGTACGGCTACGTCTTGAAGCTCTGTGAAGTCTGAAGGAAAGACGCATTAGAGCCTGTCAATGGCGAAAGCGGGTCCCACAAGTGGGCTGGCACGTGACAGCTTACTGAGCAGAGCAATGACAGGATCGGAGCTTATTCAGAGCTTCTTGCTCATCTCGCTTACTTCTAGTCAGCAGCTTTGTGAGCGTAAGCGTAGACTCGGCGAGTCAATACTATCTGAGCGCGTCAGACAAGCTATCGAAACAAGCGCGAAGTAGGCTGCTAACATGGATCAGCAGAGAATATGCAGTATCAACGTTGTAAAGCGGTACCGTTACGGGCCCTTGTTCCGTGAAGCAAAGTATATGACAGGTGGGATAACGAGCGGTATAGGACAGTCAGGGTATAGATTCGCTTAATTTGGGGAGATCTTTGGCATCTCTGCTCGCATCCATGCTCTCCGTTTGGCTTTAGGACCGATGCCCATGCCACGGCGAACGTCAGCTAGACCCATCGAATCCAGCTCATCGACCAGGGTTTTCGATGCGGCATTGACTACCCAGCTTGCGAGGGCCATCTTGATATAGGTAGGAAGGAGGAAGATAGAAGCCGCTGGGTCTGTCATCGCGTCGCCTTTGCTTGAGGCCTCTTTGTAGAGCTGCCAGAAGCTCTTCTCTACTGGGAACTGCTTTAGATCGACATCAATTGGCATGACAACCTGATTGTCTTCCGTTATCTCGTATTTAATGCCTGGAAGAATCTCTTCCACCGCTTGAGCGTCCGTCAACTCTGGATTTTCGAGCTTCTTTTCAGCTAGAGAGCGTGTCTGAAGAGGCGCCTCAGCATATATTCAAGTGCGAACGTTCAATTGACTGAAGAGCATACCAGGAACACCTCCGCGGCGAGAGCAGCTGCATCGCGGATGCCACCAAGCCCGTCTACCAGTCCCCTACCTAGCGGACCCAGGACTGGCAACTGTAGCTGCAGATCCTCCTCTTTCTTTTCAGCTTCTTCATCTGACCCCGGAAGCGTTTCGGGAGGTGCGAAAGGCGACATCTCCTGTCCTTCGCTCATCTGAACCGATGGACTGCCATCGTCGATATGGGGTAAACGCACGGTGCCAGGCAGATCGGCAGCAGCAGCTATATCCTTGTTTGCTTCCGCCAGCAAATCGAAAGCCATTTGCCCAGTATAGACACGGCCTCCCGCGAGGTAATTGATCAGTTCAGGATGGATTTCTCTTCCTTCAACGACCCTCCCCTTGAAGTCCCCGTACATTTCATCTATGTGCTTGCGGTACTTTGCTAGCTTGGGTCCCGACAGCTCTTTCGTGGGATCTTGGAAGTCGGAACCAGTGAAGAAAGATTGGACGGTGATTTTGACCTTGTCCAGGAAGGAGGTCGCAAAGACTGGCCGCAAGGCAGCTACACCAATAGAGCCAGTTATCGTACTTGCTGCACACACAGGAAACGGTCAGCGACTGCGCGGAGGTGCCCATGGTCGTTCTTACGATGAGCCATAATAGCATCGCTGCGAGAATCGGGTCAGCGTGTCAAGCCTAATTAGGCGCAGCGGACTCACGCATGACATGCACTCAAGTAGCCTCCGCTCGCCGCTGCGTTGGAAAAGCTAGCAACCACAACCTTGCCCTTGCTTTTCAAGTCTTGAACAGCCTGATCGATAGAATCGCTATCCACGACTCCACCACCTCCAGAATCTATCCGTAACACGACGCATCCAATGTCATCATCCTCTCCCGCTTGCCGTAGTCCTCGAACAACCTGGACCGTCGTTCAGCATAGACCCTCTCTGATATAAATGTTGTTCTACGTACGGAACCTGCATCGTATTCTCCAGCTTCACCGATCGTGCCCATCAAATGCACGACGCCCACTTCTAGGACAGGCTCCTTGCTCCGTTGCATAGCCTTTTCCATGACTTTACAATAATGGTAGAATCCCTGCAAGAGAAATGAGATCCGATAGCCATAGTCTGGAGTCTAATTTACCATCATCTTGTTATCTTCCAAGCCACCAAATTCGGGTTCACGGATGCTGTCGAGGATGTAGCTTCGGTAAGACACTCCCGTTATCTGCGGTGAGTATAATCAGTCATGTCCAGGTGAATCTAGAGTCGTACATACAAGACCATTCTTAACCGCTTCTTGAGCAGAGAAAGGTCCTTCGAAACTAAGCTTCTTGATCTGGCGATAGAATAATCAGCAAACGCCAGCACACTGAAGTATTTGCATGCTCACCTTCTCAAACACCTCGTCTGTGACTACTGGCACTTTTGGCGCCTCGATAATATCTGCAGGAACGGCGATCACGTCTCCGCCCGCTTCCATCGCTAAAGTAGCCAACTCTTCAGGCGTATCTGGCAGTTGCTGCACTACGGCATCAGGTAGAGGCACATCTACCTGTGCTGCATCAGGTAGAGGCACATCTACCTGTGCTTTCGAAGAGTCTCCTTCTTCCAGTGGAGTTGCGGCCAGGACTGTATCGGCAATGCCTGCAGGATCTTGCACGTCGAGTATCGGCAGCCGCGTATCCGGAAAGCCTTGCATCTCTATCTTCGGAAGTTCTCTGCCAAAGCGATTGCGCCCAATGCGCGCCAGCATCAGGTCGTTCAGCGAGTTGATCAATTCTTCCTGGTTCTTCGTCTGCGGCTCCGATAGCCGTTCTGATGTGTACTGGGCGATGAAGGATTTGTATTCTTCCCTAGCTTCCGCTTGTACCTTGATACCGAGCCAGTCGATAAGTCTTCGGAAGAAGGGTATCTGACTAGAGACGCCGACCAGCGGCACATCGCCAGATGGCTGCATATAGATCTCATTGAATGCTGAAGCTAGAGCGTATTGCGCTTGGCTTTCGAAGCTGTCTGTAAACGCGATACTCCTCCAGTTTTCCGCGCCTAGTTTCTCAGCCTTGTATCTGTTGAGCTCCTCTACTGCATCTGCAATCTCCTCAATCTGAGCAAGACCAAGAGAATAAGCAGTTTGGACGGCTGGTGCTGACAGGCTTGAAAAGTCGGCTACGATGCCTTTCTAGCGTGACAAGCTGATCAGCAAGGCTCTTTGCAGAGCATCAAGATCCGACTGGGACGCACAATGCGGTCATCTGCCATAGCCCAGTTTAGACCCTTTACTACTTCAAATAGCGTCATAATCCTGGGAGGTTCATCGCTGCCTCCACCGCTAGAGAAGAGTAGATTGCTCAAGGTCGTCGCAGAGCTCTTGGCCTCGACGATGGCTCCATCATGTATCTTGAAATAGAGGTAGGTGTCATCGTGTATCTTCGAAAACAATCAACACAATGTACCGGTATATCAAATGCATGAGCGACCGACCTTGTCTCTCTTTCGAGCAGCAAACAGGGCTGATGTATAGGAGGTTCCCAAGTACAGCAAAGATGCTCCAAATAGTAACGACTTGCGATGTCTCGACACGAAGGCATAGCTTCTGTAGGTGCGAGTGCCTTGAAATCTGGCATAACGAGCTTTGAACGACGAGGAAACCGACGGCTTGCTGGCTGCAGCTGCTTGAGAATTCGTTGATGCAGCACTACTCTGAGGGATTGATTCTGCGCTGGAAAGGCCAGAGCTGCTTGAGGGATCTGACATGTGTCAAGCGAGACAAAAGCCCGACGTGATCAGCAATACAGAATAGATTGCAACTACCTATAGCTACATAGAAGCCCACTAGCAACAGATGGTGAACGGCATGGGTATAAATCGCTAATTTGTTTGACGCCATAGCCCTACGTACCAGCGCGTGCTCGCATGTTGCTCGGGAAAGGTTTCTTGGTTAGAACCACAGCAGGCCCCAGTGAAGCTGGTGACTGAACAGGCGAGGCCTGCTTCTTCAGGTCTGCCAGACTTACATGATGCTTAAGCCTGGGCTTCACTGTTCGAGCGAGATCTTTCTCAGGCTGAGGCAAATCTCGGGTCCCAGCTGATCCAGATCGCCTGAGCTTGCTGAAGTAGGAGCTGCTACTTTTGGGTATGCCGATAGGGCTACTCAGGCCAGTTGGCAAAGCAGGCAGAGGGGACGCAGGAGGAGGTCCGATACTGGATCGGGAGGAAAAGGCCACTCCTATTGATGTAGCAGGGCTGTCAAATGTGGACGGGGATGCACTTGTGCTGGCGAAGGACAGCTCGGTCGAACTTGATCGTTCCCTCGTGAAAGAGCGGGAACGTAGTACAGGCGAGCCAAAGATGGAGGCAGAGGTCGACGTATGGAAGGCCTTGAGTGCATGAGACGCTTGGAACTCCGCCTGAGCATGCTGATCACGCGTAAAGATACGTTGTAAGGCTTTGGAGGTTTCCGCATCTAGCGACGGAGAAGGTTGCGGTAACGAGGTCGTGCTGCTTGCTGGCGTGCCAGCTGATCGAAGAGAGGGAGGTATCGCTGACGTGGGGGTAGCGGGCGGTATACCAAATAAAGGTAATTGCGGCGTGAACTGTCCTGGACTTCGCAAATGAGGATGCGAGCCTATATGAAGCTTGCTTGGCACTTTGGGCTGCCCCGATCCCTGTTCTACTGAGTCTCCCTCCTCTTCATCATCACTACAAGGAGGAAAGTAGCTTTGAATCGCTCTGGGCTTCCTAGCTTTCTTGTTGGATTCGAGGACTGCTCGAACAGTATTTGAAATCTCCTGCTCAATCTGAAAGGAATATGCATAGTCTGAAGGTGTGAAGCCTTGGTTGTTCTTGATAAAGGCATTGGCGCCCCGATTGATTAGCAACTGTACCAAAGCTGAGTGGCCGTGGGCTGCCGCATGATGCAGGTGGGTGTTGCCTTCGTTGTCTACCGCTTCTAGCGATGCTCCTAATTCCAGGAGAAGCTATGATAGCGTTAGAGGTCGCTCATCAAGCTGGATAGACAGCAACAGAGCTCACGATCGCACTATCTAGACTGCCTTTCTGGCAAGCAACGCCCAGAGGAGTGACGCCTTTATTGTTCGTCCAGTCTTCTAGCTTGATCTCATCGTTCTCCTCGCTTTGATGAGGATACAGCGTGAGCACTCATCGAATAATGGAAAGAACAGAGCCGCTCACTCGTGAAATTCCAGGAACCTTGAGCTATATATGGTGACGAGTTCCGTACAGTCATTCCCTGCTGCGATATGAAGAATTGTATCTCCTTCTATCGACTACGTTGTAGACATCAGTAAGCTGGAGAAGCGGAGATCATCGAAGCTGCCCACCATGCTGATGCCCTCATCCTCTACGCCACGACTGATCAACCAGCTGACCGCCTCTATCAAGCTCCTCTCTGCAGCGAGTATCACTGCACTTTTGCGCGTGGTAGGACACGCCAGATTCAGACATTCTATAAGGCGTTCTGGGGGATAGCGCAGGGATGCGTAGAGCCGTTCCAGTCTCCCGATGTTATTGAGCTAGATATGGCAGTCAGTCAAGGAAGAAGACCTTCATCGAGGTCTGCTAGACTGAACTCACCAAGACGGCCTTTCGAAGCTGTTCGGCTACTTTGTATATCGGCACATAGGTCGATTCTGCCAGATCAGAAAGATAGCCTGTCTGCAACGATGCATAGCCCATCTTTGTCATATCTCAGTCATATCAGATTGCGGAGGTCGCTCGTCTGGCCTTCCAGCAGCGTCAAAGCAACTGGACCGTGGCTTGAAGTTCGAGAAGGAGGAGCAGTATAGCAGAGCCGGGCTGGCTATCGAGACAAAGAGCTTCTGAGAGTACGTCTTGCTGCTTGCTTGCTTGCGGTCTCCAAGAGCTAGCTCGTTTTTACGCTCGCTTGGTCGTTTACAACTGTCAGGATGTTCTTCAGTTCGGTGCAGCAGCGTCCAGCCCAGAAGCCTTCGTCAGTCGTGCAAAAGCTAAGAGAAGTCTTTTCGTGCATTGCGCTTGACACCATTTCGGATGCCCAAACAAGTTTGGTCAGGGCAGAAAGGAGGGGACACGAGACACGCGAAAGCAATGCATGCAAAACTGAGCTTATGTTGCTGGCTTTTATCGAATATCACAACGCAGGTATGCTGATTACAAGCAGTGCTGGGTATGAAGCGCTGGGAGGGATAACAGAAACCCTCCCTACTTGGCGATATGCCAGTCGAGCTTATCAGCCCATTTTGGCAGAGCCTCTGCAATTTGCTCGACGTCCTGCAAGTTGAATGTTAGTCCAAGCTCTCTCATGGCAGCACAGAAAGAGGCAGCCTACCTTGTCACCACGGCCGGACAGACACATGACGATGTTGGCGTCCTTTGGCATTGTCTTTGCGAGCTCAACAGTCGCCCAGACGGCATGCGAAGTCTCCAATGCTGCGACAACCGCATCTTCAGCTGCCATCGTTGTAAAAACTGCAAATACCGGACTCACCTGGAATAATTCCCTCTCGCTCGCTGCACATCCTGAATCCTCTCAATGCATCCTCATCGGTAGCAACGACATACTCTGCTCGTCCAGAGTCTTTCAACCAGGCATGCTCTGGCCCGACACCAGGATAATCCAAACCAGCAGAGATTGAGTGCGTCTCGGTGATCTGGCCTGACTTTGTCTGCAAAAGATACGTCCGCACACCGTGAAGTACTCCGATTGTGCCTTTTGCGAGTGTCGCTGAGTGATATGGCGTATCGATGCCGCTTCCGCCTGCCTCGACACCCACTAATCGGACCGACTTGTCCTCGATGAAAGGATGGAAGGTACTGACAAAGATGTCAGCTACAGCATGTAAGACTAATGAAGGCTTAACTCACCCGATAGCGTTACTACCACCTCCGACACACGCCACGACTGCATCGGGCAACTTGCCGACTTGCGCATGCAGCTGCTTCTTGATTTCCTTTCCGATAACGCTCTGGAAGTCTCTTACGACTGTCGGGAAAGGGTGAGGTCCGATAGCTGATCCCACCAGATAATGCGTTGAATCGAGGTTTGTCACCCAGTCCCGCATAGCTTCGTTGATAGCGTCCTTGAGCGTCTGACTTCCGCTCGCTACGGAGACTACTCTGGCGCCAAGTAATCGCATCCTGAAGACATTGAGGGCTTGTCTCCGTACGTCCTCAGCACCCATGTAGACGATACATTCCATTCCGAACTTCGCACAAGCCGTGGCAGTAGCAACACCGTGCTGTCCTGCTCCAGTCTCTGCGATGATTCGCGTCTTGCCCAACCGTCTCGCTAGCAAGAGCTGTCCAAGAGCGTTGTTGATCTTGTGAGATCCAGTGTGATTCAGATCTTCACGCTTGAACCAGATACGTGCTCCGCCGGCATACTCTGTCAAGCGTGTAGCTTCGTAGAGATTACTCTCGCGATTCATGTAGCCATAGTAGCTTTCAAACTCCTTCCAGAATTCCGGGTCTGCCAGCGCTGATTTATGCGCTTCTTCGAGCTCGGCCAAGCAGTCGAACAGCGCTTCCGGCACATACTGGCCTCCAAAGTCCCCGAAGCGTGCAGGTAGAAGCATCATCTTTGCCTTTTCGCCATTGATTTCGGGAATGGTGGCATTCTTGACTGTCTCGACGATCGGCACAACGTGATGCGCTAGACCGTCCGCTGTCTCCTTTGCACGGTCCAGAATGTTGACGTCGGCAGTTGAAGCTTGTCCGTTGCCATTCACTGGTGCATCGTGTGCATTGCCAAGCGCCTTTGCTCTTGCTTTACGTTTTCCACCTCCACCGACCTCTTCGCAGAAGGCACGTAAACGATCCAATTCTTCACCCTTCGGCGACTCCTTCAGTACCTGCACAAGCTTGCTTCCAATAACAACTCCGTCTGCCAACTCTCCAATTTCGACGAAATGATCGGATGTCGACACGCCGAATCCGACAGCTAGAGGAGTGTTCTTGTCTGGTAAATTCTTTTGAATACGGTTGAGGAGATCGGGAAGGGCAGTCGATACTTTTGATGCGGCGCCAGTCGTTCCCATCTTGGATACGACATAAATGAAAGAATCGGCAATGCTGCCAAGGAAGTTGATGCGCTTGTCAGTCGTACTGGGTGCGATGAGTGGGACGTAGCTCATGCTGTGGATTCTACACTCAGCATCCTACCATGCTGCATAGAGGTGGAACGTCCTTACCCTTCTTCCGTACACAGTTCGCGGAATTTGATAGCTTCCTCAGGTGGCAGATCTACCATAATGAATCCATTCGCTCCACATTCTCGAGCATCTCGAATAGCTTCGCGCTCGCCGTACGCTCGCATCGGATTGTAATAACCTGAGGAGCGTTATCGCATTTCAGTAGGTTGTGCATTGCGATTTGGCTTTGGGGTGGTAATATACCCATCAGAAGAACTGGAGCCTTCAATCCTCTTGCTCTCGCATCCTTAACGTAGCTTAAGACTTTCGGTAAATCGACATCTTGTTCCAGAGCAACCTGATAGAGCATTACGGACGTTCAGCTCTGCGTACAGCATTGCTGGTAAACTTAGATGGAAGCATACGACGTTACTCTCTTGAATTGCAGGACCATCCGCGATAGGATCAGAAAATGGGACGCCGAGTTCGATAACGTCTGCACCACCAGCTTCCATGGCGAGCATGATATCGACAGTCATATCGCTTTTGGGGAATCCTGCAGTGACGAAAGTCACGAAAACAGGCATGTCCTATCCGATTTCAACGAGTCATGCATCAGCTTCGAGGTTGCATTTCGACCATTTCCTTTAGGGCAAGCAGGGTCGCACCAGCTCGCGCTTGCTTCTGAACGTTTCCTTGAGTTGCTTCGCCATTTTGAAAGGGTGGATTTTATGATTTGATCCTAAAGAAAGAGAGGTCCGTCGGATGTGGGTCAACTTCTTGCGAATTCGCAATCGCCCTGGAAGCTGCAATTCACAAGAGAACACGATAACGATGCAGACACAAGATACAAGATCTCAGCAATAATCTAGTCCTGCTGAAATCGATCGCGAAAGAAACGATATATTGAGACTTCTAAGCCTGCAGGGCCTAAAGCATAACATCCATCTACTAGACCATCGGCCGAACTACTATACTAGACTACGCTCCCTGGCGCTGCAATGGCGAGCCACAACAGCTGAGATTGACAGTGATTTTGTAAAAGCTTCTCCTCCTTGTCCTCGGAGGTCCTGCGGGTATCAGCAATAAGAAACGTCGCTTCAGACCTTGTTGAGAACATAATCTAAAGCCTGCTTGAACTGATTCTGTTCCTCTGTACCGGGAAAGTCGGCAGGATAAGCCGTGAACAGCTTAACCAGGAATGCATTCATTCTGCTCGTGCTCCATACTAGTCTTCTGAGTCCTTGTAGCGAGTCTACCCCAACCTTCTCCATAACGGGCTTGAACTCCAGCAGCTCTTCCGGCAAACCATAGCATTCATCTATCTTATAGTTCCTAACCTCAATATCGGATGATCGAGCGGTTTGTGAGGGCTTACTGGCAAGGCAGAAAGCAGGATTCATCGGAGCCAGAGCAGATCTTGAACCTTTGGGCTGATGTGTAAGGAGCTTGTCACCGCTAAGGTCGATATGCATGGGCTTCTCCTGGTTGACAGCTCTCTTGAGTGTACATGTAGCTAGACCTTTGTGATTATTCTTGTCTTGTGCAGCTAGTTCTCTACCGCGCTTGGACGAGCCTTGATATGGCTGCCATTGCGATGATGCTGGCTTCTGTTCGTTGGTCCTGTAGCGACAGGTACTTTCGTGTCACGGGGATCCTCTCCTTCATCTATAGCACCAATAATGGCGTGCGTGAATGTTCGTCCTTCAGCCAGAACCTGATAATCCTTCTTCCATCTGACTGACAGCTTGCCAGCACCAGCCCTCGTGCCACTGCAGATGTTGTCAGACGTAAGATTTGTAAGAAACTTATTGAACGCTTACTGCGTATGATACAGCGCATCTTCAGCTGATCTTTCCTCCGCATACTGTATTTCCRCAATTCGGCCTCCATTGATCCAGGAAAGGAGCATCTTGATAGACACGATGGTGCCGTATTGTTCATAGATCTCCTATATCACAGTCAATACTGTAATCTGTGTAAGCTTCATCGCATCTCACCTTGATATGACATGTCGCTACGCTGTGAGGAAGGTTTGAGACAACGATAGTCCTGGAGACATCGTCTTCGATATTCGATCTAGCTGATGACGCTACAGCGGGTGATGCAAGGGTATCGCAGGCTCTGTGCCCTAATGTCGCTGCTTTAGATGCTTCGTGTTCAGGCTGCTTTCCTGGACCGAGCGTGAGATTGGCTTGACAGTCGGAGAGGTCCAGTAGGTCTTTTGTCTCTGTATCAGCTACGATCTGTACAGGCTCGACTGCGCTGGGCTTCAGCGACAGAGCCAGCCCTTCAATCGTTTCCAGAATTCGCCTGTCAAGGCTTGTGGATATAGTCTGACGCATGTCGCTGGCTAAAGCATAAGCAGAGAGTTTGTCCAGCAAGCCCGCGGCGACGGCGTACGAATCCAGGAAGGTGCGGTAGGAAAGAGAAAGAGCGGTGGGCATAGGAGGGAGAGAGGAGACGAGGGAGTATAGAGGTGAGAGGCGGTACGAGTAGATACAACGACACAGTGAGTATTGTTTATCCAGACGATCAAAATGACTGCTACTACAGCTGCAAATACTGCCTCAGAACATTCTTCACAAAGAAACGGTCACCGAAAGTGGGTAATAAACGAGGATATTCTCTACTTAGATCTACAATCAGAAGCTCTAATGAACGTAACTCTGGAGCGAGCATTCTCAGTTTCTCCAGATTGTCGATTCCCGCCTCTTTCAGCAATCCGTCGACGCTTGCGGTACGAGGATCCCTTGACGGACTAGAAATCGGATACAGGTTGGTAGTGGGTGTGTTGAGAGCATTGTAGGGGTAGCCTCCGCAGACAGCTGAATATGGGAGATTAGGTTGATATGGTCGATAGGGTTGGTACTGAGGGTAGTACGGAGGAGGAAGCTTCGGCGTCTGGAATGTCCCTGCACTATATTGTGATTGTAGAGGGTGCCCATTGACAGACGTTGGACCGGTAGAGCCGCCTGCATACATTGTTTCGTAAGCAGACCAGGTTCCCGAACGAATGGATGTTGCTGCTGATATATATGGACCTATATGATGAGGGTTATTATACCGTGAAGAAGTACTGAAAACGGGTGCCGATTTGTGCGGCGGTAGTTCACGCTCTGGAAAATTGGAAAGAGGAGGGCTCTTCGCAGCATCTACTGCAACTCGACGTAATGAGCGTGGGATCCTCTCGCTTTCGTGAACGGGTATCTTCTGTTGACCTGCTAGCTCATCTTTCGGGTTTCCAGCAGGCTCAGCCTCCATATCTAAAGTCCATTCGACCAATTTAGGCTTCGGAGGCTCGTCTTCCGCTGGATACTGTTTCTCCTCTTCCTGATCGATGAGATCTGGTGCTTCCGTTTCTGCCTTCAGGGAAAAGGTTTCTATCTTCACTGTCTCTTCCGGGTCTTCTACATCCTGCTTGATAGGCATGACGGCTCGCTCCCCTTCTTGTTCTATTGCTTCATCTCTCAGAATAGAATTTGATGAGGATATATCAGTGGTGTCTGGTGTGTCGATGAAACGACAAGCCAGAATCCGCCCGTCTGCCTCGATGCCGCTAAGGATAGAGGCTCAGGCGGTAATCTGTGGTGACTGTAGAGTATCTTGACTCACTGTAAACACTTCACAGCACTTTCCGCTTCCTCCTGGGAAACAAAGGTCGCGCGTGCCGAAAGATTGCCAGGTGAACCTGGCAGAAGGTGGATATGTATGACTTCTCCATATTCTTCCAGTATGATCTAGGCTTAAGTATTTTAGGTCCTGTCTTCGCTGTACTAGGACGCGCTTGTTTGAACCAACCCGGAGATCCGAAATGCATACGTCTTCAACGAGGTTTTCTAGCAGAACAGTTGACGAAAGTGCCGCTTTGTTGGAGCGACTACCAGTATCCGTCGATGAAGTCGAGGAAGAGAAACCTGGCTCAGCAGCGCATGAAGCGCGTTTGTCTGGTTTGGGAGCACATTGCTCGAGATCCTGCTTGATTTCGGACAGAGATGCAACGAGCTGATGAAGTGACTCGAAAGCATCACTATCATCGCCGTTCATTGTCATTGCATGGTGTTGGCCATCTGAGGTAGGTGATAGGTGTAAGCGAAAGGAGGTAGTAACAACGAAGATTTGGAATTACACTTCTGACTGCTATCTTAGGAATGAACTATGTACGGTAATAAACGATGGGTATAGATTAGCTCTTGAAAGCCTGCTAGAATAAATGGGATAGGAAAATAGGCTTGATATCCTTGCGCTTAATCCATGCCTAAAGCTTGGCCGAGCTTCACTTTCAGCCCAAACTTGAGCTTGAAACTCTTGAGATCCTCAGGATATTCTTTTGCCAGATCATCTACGAATTTATCCTTCGTCTTCTCATTTAGCAACAGTTCCTGCAGGTCTTGTAAATTGAAGATTTCTGCTTTCTCTAGAACTGCTTGATATGCAGTAAGTTCCGGAGGGAGATTGCTTCTGCCGCTGATAGGTGCAAAAGGCGAAGCCTGGGGATTGTAGCCGTTGTAGCCTGTATAGGGAACCATAGTCGTAGGGAAAGAAGGCACAGGGATATGACCTGTGCTATTAGGATGAGGATGAAATGGCATACTTCCAGCATTGGGAAAGGATAGAGGCTGAGTATAGGTAGATGCTGGCTGATACGTCTGACTTCGAGGCTGAAAAGGCGGACTCTTTGTCGTCGAGACGAAGGTGGGAGCCGTAGCCTTCATCAGAATAGGAGAAGTACTAGGTTTGATACCTATAGTGCTGGGATCCAGCTTCTTGGCAGCTGGCATGGAAGGCGGCTTCTGTGCAGATACGACAGGCGCGGCAGTTTGGGGCTTCTTGATAGTCAATGATTTTCCAGGACGAGATACGTTGCTGCTTGTATCGCTTCCGCTCTTGCTTAGTCCTGTATAGCGAGATTTAGCTAAATTATCTGCAAAATGATGTTGACATACCTTCCATGCTATCTAGCACAGCAGAGATGAATCCTTCCAGATCTTCCTCTTTGGTATCTGTGAACCATCCATTCTGCTGCTGCACTACTTTAGGTGATTTCAGTTCTGGCTCTTCGCTGAATCGTTTGTCGGAAGCGATAGCTGAGGAGAGTGCCGTATCGGCCACTGACGAAGGAGCAGGAGACTCTGAAGTTGTACGAGGTGCGAAAGCTGGTGCATCCGCTTGCAGAGTTGAGGAGGGAGGAGGTATAGCAGCAGGAACAGGCTGTTCTTTCGGGGTCTCAGGTTCATCGACGACTTTGTCGACTTTCTTGGCTTCTGTATCGTCGACAGAAGTACTGTCCACGCTGAGATCTGGCTCTGAAGGACTGTTCAGAGGGCTACCCCTATCCTCGGTTATGCCATCGATATCCTTCTCGAGAACAACAGACAGGATTTTACCATCTGCTCGGGCGCCGCTGTACAGCATGAAATCAGATATGCATCATTGTGCTGTACTGTCGCTTACTCAACCGATTCTTTCGCGTCCAAAGCAGCATCTTCGCTGTCATAAACGATTCGAGCAGCCGCAGAGTCCGGGTGCTTGCTTGGGATGATCTCGCAGCTAAGGATCTTGCCATAGTCTTCAAACACCAACTCGCAATCATCGCTCGTCGTACCGTGGGCGAGGTTTTCTACGCGAATCGTTCTGTTCATGGTCGAGACGATTGCAGCTCAAACGGCCCTCAACCGCAGGCTACAGATGGGTGAGAGTGAGAGTGAGAGTGTTGCGGTAATCAGTAAGCTTGATCTTAGATACGATGTTCAGTTCAGCAGAATGGAAAGAGTCAGAAGGGCAAGCATGTTAGGGGTCTCAGACTATGAAGATCTGTCAAAGCGTCGCATCTACGTTTCGCAGAAGCAGAAGGAATCTCTAATTCGTACAACTACACCTAACAACGAAGAGTGGTCGTAAAAAATGAGTGCTTTTGCTGAAAGGAAGGGGCGACCCTGAGGATGCATCATGCGGGACCTTCATTGTTGTTGTTATATAGTAGAGTACAAAGTGGAGAAAAAAAGAATAAGAACGAGTGCTACGGAGTGGTGTTGCTTTTTGTTGCTTCTGGCTTGGCTTTCATTACGCCGCGATGGTGAGTGGTGCAGGAAGAGATCTTTCTGTTCTTTGCTTCCTTTGCTTGTCTGTCTTTGATAGTTCTTTCACGGCTTGCTGTCGAAGACTTGGTCCATCGAAGACTTGGATTCCAGCCATTGGCTTGTTCTTCATAGCTTCCACTTCGTATCCTCCATCGATGCATCCCACTCGAAGCATGCTAAGCAAGTTACCAGCTGCGTTCGAATGGTCGTATACACCGCCGTAGAATGCTGTTGTTGCATCCTTTCCTAATTTTCCGCGTAACAAGGCTCGGCCTCCCGGATGCTCATCCATGAAAGTCGTCATGTCGATGATGTATCCACCAACGACGCAGAGCGATCTTCCAGACGTCTTATGTTGTTCTTGGAATTGCTCCCACGTAAGGACGGGTAGATCATTGGAATCTTTGGGCCAAGCGATAGCTGCTCCTCGCTTTTCCAACTTCTTCAACTCCATGTTGTACATTCCTTTGCGAACTTCGTTGTCTGGGAATGTCTTGAGGTTGTATGCTAGTCCGAGCTTGTAGGCTACCCAGATGAACCATTCTGAAGAACAAACGAGTTAGCAGAGAAACCGGAGACTTAAGGTATGACGGCAAACATACTTGTAGGGTCATATTGGTACCACTTGATGGCATTCCTAAAGTCTTGAGGGAACTGATGATGGAAGTTGTGGTATCCCTCTCCGACGGTGACCAGAGCAGTGATGAAGTGATCTCTTGGAGTATGTTTATCGTCGAACGGCGCATCACCCAACCAATGTGCCAATGAATTGACACAGAAAGTTGAATGATGTACGAATAGCAATCTCGCTGCACCAGCAAAGAAGAAACCACCTCTCCAATCATTCCATCCTAGACCCGCTACGAGAGTAGGGAAGAGGAAGCCCATTCCGAAGATCAAGGGGATGTAGTATCGATGTTGCCAGCGCACAACACTGTTTTGTGTCAGATCGGATACGTCCGCTGCTCCGGGTTGACGTCGGCCTTTGAAGATCATCCAGCCTGCATGAGACCACCAGAAGCCTTTGTGTGCAGAGTAGGGGTCAAGATCAGTGTCGGTGTATCGGTGGTGCTGACAAGAGGAACACATTAGCATCGCGTAGGAGCTTGTGTAAGAGAGGTAAAGACATACCGCTCTATGTCCGCGAGACCACCATCGAATAGAACCTTCAACGGCGCCAGATCCGCCAAACATGAGGAAGAATTGCAGAGGCTTGCTTGCGCTGTACGCTCTATGTGCCCATAGTCGATGGTATCCGGCTGTGTAGATTCAATGAGATTCAGCTTAACGCCACTACTGCAGATAGGGGGAGGACGATAAAGTCCAACCTGTGATGCCTAGACCTGTGTAGAAATAGTAGAGGACTGCCCATAGAGCTGTTTGCCAACGAAGCTTCGTAGTCGCTGCGCCGTAGCTAGAGAACAAAGCACCGAGCCTATCAGCAAATCTGCTTGCAAGAAAAGCCTCGAAGGCGACGCGGACTCACCAGGCAAGGATAGGAACGAGTGTGAGGGCGAAGAAGGATACCCAGTTTATGTTCTTGTGCACGTTTTTCCATGTGATGGGTGGGAGAGGCTTCTCTTTTGCGAGCGTCCTGCGCACGTAGTTGTAGTCTGAGAACTCGCCAAATGGTCAGATTGAGCTCGTTCTTTTCAGTGAGAATTGCTACACACCCTCATCTGCATGTCTTGCACCCTTTGCTGCGAATCCTTTTGCTGCTGGAGCATCGTCGACGCTGGTGCTCTCGTTCTCGCTCCACCGCCCAGCTTCTCCGACTGCATAGTCCTCAGTCTCTGAAGGGTAGTTCATCGACTGAAGGTAGCGACGATTCAACGCCATGTTGTTCACAGTAATGTCGAGTTGGTTTGAAAGAGAAAGAAAGCAAAAGATGTCGAAAGATCTCTCTTCGCAAAGAGCCAGGCCCCGTCCGCCACTCCGGCTCTTCTTCGACCTCAACAAAATTCTCTCCCGGACTCATCAGATTACAAGGTAGCCGGTCGGTCGCGCGAAGGATTCTGCAATGACACGATACACAGAATATACTCCGATGAGGAGGTGTACAATATTCTTCCAAAGAGTCGCTGAAGACACCCTCTTTACACGTCGCGCTGGACTAAAGATCAGGCTTTTTGTATATGTTATGAGACAAGCATGTCTATGCTATCCAATAGACTGACAATCTAGTCGTACATCTCATTTGACTGCTAGTGGATCCGGTAGTGCCCTCTAACTCAATGTATCATACTCGATCTTGACAGCGTGCCAGGCGAAAGCGTGTGCGCCTTTATCATTCTTCAGAACGATATACGGTGGTCCTGGGATACCCTGAGGCTTATCGCATTTCGTTCTGAAAGCAGAGATCCATTTCTCGTCAGGATCTTCTAGCATCTTTTTAGGCTGACGAAAGATGAATATGTACATCTTGCTGCTGAACACTACGCCAGTGTTCGTTTCGCCTCCCTTAGCATACTCGTTACCGGTGCCGACTCTGCATGAACAATGCTTCAGTCTGGCATCCTGAGTGAACATCGAACGTCACGCCTACAAGGATATACCGCAGTATACATTGAATTTGCCTCGGTCACCTTGGAAGATGCAGAAGAGGTCAGCTTGAGGTTACATGCTGTTCACAAATACGGGAAAGCACACCTTTCTTTGTGGAGTAGACGGTCACTGAACGAGCGATGGTGTTCTCATCTCCGTCTACAGATATGAAGACTTGGCGGTAGACAAGGAAGGATACATCAGCATTTATCTGGATAGATCAGGATGGAAAGAACGTCGAATCTTCCTTACGCATTGGGCTGCAGAGTGTAAGACTCTGTCTTGTGTTGTAGCTTATAGCCTTGATTGGTTAGGTGAACCCATGCATTTTCCGGATCATACCTGACGAGATCGTTGGATGGACTGTCGTCGTATCTATCGCGGCTTCTTCGTTAGCAGCTTCACAGAGACGCAGCTCGTCTGGGCTTGCGTGACGCTGTGACGAGTATAGGATCGTTCTTGAAGAGCATCAGACTCGGTGAGAGGTCATGTCTACGTTGATGTCTTTGGCCGACAGAAAGGTGAGAATGTTCCCAGAATGAGGTCGATTGAACGTCGTGCTTATGAAGTCGCTTGTCTCGTCTCTGCAGGTCCGCCGCCCTTCCGCACTTCACGTATGCGACAGGACTCAGCCAAGACCGTTTCGCCGGCATCCAATTCGCCTCAGCTTAGCTAGCTCGTAATCTGGCTTTCTCCTTCCATTTTTTTCTCCTACCGATTCAGAGTCTTCTCGCAGTGCAGTACTTCCTGTTGTTGTCTTTGTGTAATGACAAAGTAGCCTAAGTAGATCCCTACCTGCACATCCTGGAAAGTTCAGTCACTGTTGTCCTTTCTCGTTACGGATGTGTCGGAAATTATCAATCGCTCGACTTCTCGACAATGACCGACGTTGGTGTCATCTTGCAGTCTTTATGCCATCTACATCGCTGGACGCGCTCGCTCGATGATTCTGCCATTTACGAGCGCCCAGAGCGTCTTCAGTCGATTCGCCTGGGAATTGCAGCAATACATGCTCGCCTGAACACAGAAGCTACATTCAATGACAAAGGAAAACAGCGAGAAGACAGTGCCGACTTGGAAGATCTGCTGGATGGCCTTTCCTTGAAGTCGCCAAATGCCCCTATCCATGACGGCTTTCCATTCAGCATCACAACATCTTCGCGAAGATTGGCTCTTTCCAGTCCAGCTGTTGCTCTTGCACATGGCAAGGAGTACATCCCAAAACTGCTGGAATACATCGCCAATGTCAAGAACGCACACGCTAGCCAAACATCCGAAGTCCCAGCAGATCTGTCTCAAGGGGATTTGTATCTATGTGATACGACTCTCCAAGCACTGGAAGGTGCTCTTGGTGCATGCTGCGATGCCGTCGATCAAGTCCTGGCAGAGAAAACGACCGGGAGAAAGCGTTTTGTTAGCATCAGACCGCCGGGCCATCACTGCGAAACTCAGGATCCAATGGGCTTCTGCTGGCTGAACAATGTCGCCATAGCGGCTGCGCATGGTGAGCCATCTAGCAAGTTGGCTGATGATGCGATAAGCAGGCTGACTTTCTTATAGCCCACCTGCAACATAATATAACCAGAGTCATCATTCTGGACATTGACCTTCATCATGGCAATGGGACGCAACAGATAGCCTGGCGCCTCAACCAGCTGGCACATGAGCAGATCCACCAGTCAAAGCGGACCTCGCCTCGTAAAGGGTCGCCGAAGAAGCCAGAACCCCAAAAGCCACCATTGCAGATCTTCTATGGCTCCCTGCACGATATAAACTCTTACCGTGCGTGACAATCAAAGCATGGGAGACTGACACTGTCACTGACTCCTGACTTGCAGCCTGCGAAGACATGAACGCTATGTTAATCGCAAACGCTTCTGTCAACATATCTGGCGGTGGAGGCTCGCAATTCATCACCAATGTCCATCTGGAGCCTTACGATGACCTCGACAACTTTCACAATACACTCTATCCCGCTTACCGCGACAGCTTGCTCAAGGGAGCCGATGCTTTCCTGCGAAAGACATCCGCTGTTCCTGAGGAGACTCTGGTTCTCATCAGCGCTGGTTTCGATGCGTGCGAACATGAATATCCTGCCATGTCCAGGCATGGTGCAAAAGTACCAGTCAGCTTCTTCACTCGGTTCGCACAGGATGCAAGCAGATTTGCGGAAAAGCACGCACTAGGCCGTATGGTAGCAGTTCTGGAAGGCGGATACAGTCAACGAGCTTTATCGACCGGCGTTGGCGCTTTTCGTAGGCTGATTCGCATCAGATACCGCTGACTTCGCTAATGAATAGTTTGTCATAGTACATGGCCTTGCAGACGAGAATACCGACTATCAAAGTACAACTTGGTGGGATCTACATAATATAGAAGCGTACGAGCGGCTCCTGCAAGAGCATACTCCGAAGAGCCGGAACGCAACGCACCCGCTCAAGCAGGAAACAACAGACGAGGCATGGCTTGCACGTACGAAAGCAGTGTTCCAGACAATGGAGGACGCTTCGCCAGATTTCGTTAAACCATCTCCGCCTATCGCTCGTGCTTCCAAGCCTACCAAGCCGAAAGTCGTCGATCCAGCATCGAATAGTAGAGCTCTCCGATCTCAAGGAGCGACGTCTACTCAAACATCGCCTGATAAGCTCGCTGCAGAGAAGACGAAAGAGAATGTATCCTCTGCTTCCAACAATGCTCCTGTATTTGGTCAGGTGTCACTGCCAACGAAGGGTGTCCCTCTTCCGCCAACACAGCCGCCGTCAGCTGCTCTTCCTGTGGCCACTTCGACTCAGGTGAAACCTACGCCGATAATCCGCTTCACTTTCAAGGCTGGCGAAGAGGAGCGACTTCGGAGGGAAAGCCAGGCTGATGGTGCCAGGGATACTGGGGCATAGACGAATCCTTGTCCTCCCGTCACCCCGCGGAGATATGCTGGGGCATACCGCACTAGATATACGAGAAATAGCTGTTCAGACAGGCCACGAGAAAGGAGGGTCGCACTTTATGAATATATGCGCTGCACTCGGTCTTCGTACATACAACGACATGAAAAGGCTTGGCTGAACGCCCGACGCGAGTCCAATCATGGAATGATAGAACCGGCGTGCTCGCTACCGAACGAGGCAGCCCCTCATTGCCGTCAAGCATGAGCGGCCAGTGCTGCTGTTCTGGCTATAGATTCTATCAAGATCACCTACGCTGGTCGCTAGGGTCTCTCAAGATATATCTGGACCGACTGTCGGGGCCGACACTCAAATCAGGACAGTTGGGGTATGCTGGTCAGGAGACAACATCACCGGATCTAGCTTCCATTCTGCGCTGCTTTGTGCGATGTCCTAATAGGACAATATGCATGAATGACGTAATGAAATGCTCTGACTATTATCGTCTGGAAGCTTTTCTGGCGGGCTTACGTGAAAGACTGTCCTGGCAGCTGTCTTGCTAAAATTACTCGCAGATGTGACTACAGACCGAAATAACAATAGAGCCCGCTTATGACAGAGGTGAGATGCAGGCCGACATTCGGTCCTGATTGGATTTACGTCGGCGGGGCGGTGATGCAGAGCATTATCGATATGCTATATACAGCTGTGCTAAACAACACAGCTTGCTGGTCCCTGCATTTATCGCCTACTTCGAAGGCGTAAATAGCATGTGCCTTGTACCTAATCAAGGTTGCCGGTGATACCAGAAATAGCCGACATCAGTGTCCAATGACACAGCTCTGTCACAGCTTTGTGCCTTATCCGCAAGGTGGTCAGCTGAAGAGGCTGTTCTTTCGATAAGCTATAAAGGCCACTCTATCTTGTCCTATCCTTGTTCTCTTTCTTTCTCCTCATCAGAAAGTAATCCAAGCAATCTTCGTTCTTCTCCACATTTTATACAAGCCACTCTAAACCACAATGAGATTCACTACATCAACTCTTATGACAGCTGTACTATTCGCTGTACCGGCCTTGTCAGCTCCAGTCGAGAAGAGGGGTATCGGCGACAATACCATCATGTGAGCTTTCCTATCCGACAACGTTGTTATCAACAACCTTTCAGGAAAGCCCACTCATTGTATTACCTCCATCTAGCTATGACGACTACCCAGGTCCTGGAGTAACTTACTATCCATCTCCCGACTGGATAAATTTGGTAAATCAAGGAGAGTACCACCAGAACAGAACCGGATCGTATACCGGTGTCCAGAATGCGTAAGTGCAGCCTGACTTGGGCTCCTCTATTCAAAGTATGTAGCTGACTCTCCGGTGTTACAGAGAGGTTCGCTTTGACCTTCCTAGCGGACTCGGAAATATCACCCACGTCACAGTCTACTCTACCAAGAAAGCAGACAGAGGAGACGCTTCCATTTACTGCGGGACATCGCTTGTGGGCGTCTTCAGCGAGTACGACCAATCTACTACAGAGACCAACAGTGGCACTGTCTTCAGTCAAGACGTGTAAGTCTCTCTATCAGTACACTTTCTGACAAGGCGCTTAGCAAAGAGCTTTATGCATAGTTCGACCTGCTCACTTGCCAACGGAAGCGCACCTTACATAGTCGTCAAGAACGATCGAGGCGCGCAATACTTGGCCATCGATGCGCTAGAGATTGAGTATTCTGGTGCAGGAGCTTTTCAAGTTGCTTCAGCTTGAACGCGCTGAGAGTGGAATGGACTCAAGTTATGCGAGTCAGAATAAGCTAGATGAGAGAAGACGAGTATTGGACAATCAGATAAAGTGTGCAGTGTAACAATGTAGCATGTCTCCCGCTTGTAGCCAGACGCTGTTGAAAGCTGCTTCGACGTTTCATACCATCTTTGGCCGGCAGTAGCTGATGCCTGCGGTGCGCTGCTTCTTGCGATGGCATGACAGCACAACATACATGAATAAAGTGATTCAATGCTCTGACTGCTACCGTCTGAATGCTTTCCTGGAGATCTCTCCTGAAAGGCTGTCTTGCACCTGTGTTGCTAGAATTACTCTCAGATGTGATGACAAGCCAAAGGCTATCAACAGCCCCCCCCCCCCCCCCCCCCCCCCCCCCCCTCTGGTAGGTGAGATGCAGGCCGAGTTAGGTCTACATTGGCGGTGCGGTGATGCACGACGACAATGGGAGAGCACTGCCGATATGCTGTCTGTCTGCATTCATGCTGCCTTACACAGCTTTGCTTTACACAGCTTGTTGCTTCCCTGCACCTATCGCCTGTCGGAAGGCGTAAAGAGCATGTGCCTAGCTTGTGCCTAATCAAGGTTACCGACGCCGGCGATTCTAGGAATAGCCAACATCAGCATGCAATGACACAGCTCTGTCACAGCTTTGTGCCTTACCCCAGGTGCTAAGCTGAAGAGGCTGTTCCTTGAGACTGTATAAGAGCCTGACCCATCTCGAATTGCTTTCCTGTCTTTTCTCTCCATCACATTTTTTCTGCCAAGCAATCTTGCCCCTCTACCCATAACTACCAGAAAACTAAGCTCTTACACAATGAAGTTCACTACATCCGCTTTCATGGCAGCTACCCTGCTCGCTGTACCAGCTTTGTCAGCTCCCATTGCAAACAACGAGGGCGCCTTGGAAGAGAGGGGACTTTCCGATGGAACCATCCTGTAGGCGATTCTTCGACATGTAAGCACATCCCGTACTGAATGAAACGATCCCTTCACCAGGTACGACGATTACCCAGGTCTGGGAATAACATATTCATCAGGCTGGGTCCATCTCATTAACCAGGGAGAGTACCATCAGAACAGAACTGGATCGTATACCGGTGTCCAGAATGCGTAAGTCGAAGAATGCCTTCTCCGTTGGTTTCAGGCACTGAGACCTGGTATTGCCTCAATCTTTACAGAGAAGTCCGCTTTGATGTGCCCCCTGGATTCGGGAGTATCGAGCGTGTTACAATCTCGTCTACTAAGAAAGGAGATAGGGGAGACGCTTCCGTCTACTGTGGAAAGTCCCTGGTAGGCGTCTTTAGCGAGTACGCAGACGTCTCTGGAGAGACCAACAGCGAGATCGTTTTCAGCGAGAATGTGTAGGTTTCCTTCCCTGAGCTTGCTTTGCTGGAAAGAAAGACTAACACGACGGTGGACCAGTTCGAGCTGCTCGCTGCCAAACGGAGGCCCACCCTACATCGTTGTCAAGAATGACAGAGGCGCTCCATACTTGGCTATAGATGCTATTCAGATCGAATACACTGGTGCAGGAGTATTCCAAGCTTAGCTTCTGCTAAGAGGAAGGACAGAGCTCGAGCCTTGGCGGGTAGTCCTTAGTTTCAGATGCAACGAGAAACGGACAATCAGACACAATCATAGTGTAACGATGTAGCGTCTCCTCGCGCTTGTAGCCAGATTTTTTCCCTGCAACTGTATCGAAGGCATCGTAATAACCTTATTGGAACTTGTGTCCGTCTTGTCGAATCCTCGGTGAGAAGCACGCCTTTGCTGCAAGCTCATGGATGACGACCTGAGGATAGACGCGCTGTTGTGCTTCACTTGAGTCCCGTACTGCTAACGTTACAACAGATTGCCAGGCCTGTTTGCTGAAATGAAGTCAGCTTAGACCCAAGACATACTGGCCACCATCATACCTTCTCTATCTGTATCTCATCCAAAGGTCATTGCCGTGTGATGTACAGAACTGATTATGTCGAGATCAGCGTTTGACAAGCAGGTGACTCTGGTTCCAAAGCCATACTGTTGTTTCCTCTGATGAATGCGTCTCCATACTGATATCAGAGATACACTATCAGCCTTACTTCTTTTTATATCGCATTATCTGCCAACGCACCTGATTTGTGACTTTTCCATTGACGACTTCCTGACAGTCTTCGAGAGCAGCATTCATGTAGCCTGGGTATTCCATATCATATTATATCAGATCATGAAAGCATTGTATCTTGAGCTCTTCCGACAGACCATCGAGGCAGGAGAGGGTTCCAGTGTATCTGACGCCGCTGTTCAGCGATATCACAACGGGCTGGCCTACGACGTTTCGCAGGAAATCGCTAGGAGAACCAGTAGTGGTCGACGTCGCAGCTGCCACTGCTTCTGACATTGTGCAGAATGGTTTGGGCTGTAGACAAAAGGGAAGCAAGCTGGCGGTCGACTTAGGTTGTAACCTTTGTATGATTCGGGCGAAAATGCGATAATCTACAGGCTACATTGCTGCTACTGTTGCTTTCGGCGCCATGGACGAGCGCGTGTGGCAGTACAAAGACTTCCACAATCCCGTCGGGAACACGCGAAATGCCCAGGTCAAACGACGAGAAGATGCGCTTCAAAGGCAGAAGCAGGTAGGTCTACAGCAGCTATGTAGATAGTCGTATTCAGATTGCTGATCGTTACATCGCAGCAACGAATACAGGCCTTCAGCTTGACGCGACAGGGCCTCGACGATATTCTGGATGATCTGGACCTATCAAGCGACGAAGATAAAGCCGGACCTGCTGATGGTGACAAGGTCGTACAAGCTGAGAAGCCAGCAAATAACAATGTCGAGAAGACTGGTGTGCCTAAAAGGATCAAGAAGAAGGTGCACTCCAATGACCGAATCTTTTGGCAAGGTTATGCCTGATCATGTTCAATGTTCCAGTGGAAAGCTTATGCAGACAGACTCATGGTTGGCGAAACTCTCGACATGAGCGATGAACTCCCTCCCGATCTGTACGAAGAATGGATGCTTTTGGGCCCTGTACCGAAAGGTAAAAGATGTATGGCAGTCACCTTCCCGACATCTCGTATAAGCAGACGCGGAAGAAGTGCGTCTATCTGAATTCTATCCTTCTCCCACTCTCGCTGAGTTGCGATTCATCAGCTACGAATACATTGTTACTGTCGAGAGTGTCTGGAAGACCGCTCGCTCGTCATTATGTTCCTACACTCCCTCCAGACTGTGTCCTCGACTGCGTCTACGTCGAAGACCAATGTACACTGTTCGTTCTGGACATACTGCGATGGAAAAGTCAGAGCATGGTTGAAGGAGAAGCAGAATTTCGGTAGGTTTCTTCGTGTCCCGTCTGATATCTCAATAGCGTACTGAAACTTGTATGAGATAGCATGTTCGCAGAGCTCCCCGCTCAAACACCGCCAAGCTGGTCTACAGATCTTGAGGGATCGCAGAACGAAGAAAGCATGTCGACAGATGCTCCTCCTAAATCTCGAAGACCACCTTACCTCCTCGTCGTCCCTATACCCTGTCTATCATCTCCGCTGCAACCGCAACAAATCCTGAATGACATCCTCGTTCCGATCGCACAAGGCCAGAAAGCAAGTATATCGTACAATGCTCGAATAGGACAGAACGTCCAGCAAGCTTCAGTGGAGTTCGAAACGGACGGATTGACTCTCCTAGTCAAGTCAGCGTGTGTAGGTTTCTTCAGCCTACTCAAACTGGTTGTTGGAAGGAAACCTGACCTCTTCACGTATGGATTAGTACGAATCTGGCTTGACGCCTTTAGCGGCCTGGATACCAAAGACTGATATGGAGAAATTCGGTCAGCTCGTAGCCCAATCAGCCGTCAGTTCAGACGCAGCAATATGAGATAAATCGACATTCGGGTCTGTTTCTTAGGAAGAAGACACTGTAGCATAGCTAGACTTTGTAAACCGACTTTTTTTGCTCGTGGAATTTGCAGAAGTGGACTAGAAGGACGTCAACAACAGAGACAGCTTACAGAAACAGATCAAAACAGCTCGTGCGCCTGGTCTAGTAAGTATCCAGAAGGACTCCCGCAGCCCACACCGACTTTTCCAATTTCTCTTTATAGTCCTCAAACGATTCCCTCAACAAGTCCAATTCTTTCTGTGCTCGTTCTTCATCTTCTTTGTCTTTACTTTGCTTATGCGAAAATTCAGGTAGTTCGGAATCTGCTTTCTCTTGCCATGCTTTCAGCATGTCGGCTACGAGCGATGTACCCTCTGCCACTTCTTCGGGCGTAAATTTGGCTAGTTTGAATGCGGAAGCTTCGTCTTTGCTGCTTTCGGCTGAAAAGTGCGTAGATAGCTAATATTTAGGCCAAGTTGTCATGAAGTAGAGCAGAGCGAGCTTACCGATCTCTTCGTCTAGCTCATCGGCTTTCCTCTTGGCCAGGCGTACCACCTATAGCATGGGATTTCAGCCTAGCACACGCATAACGAAGCTTCCGATCAGTCATTACGTACCTCCTCAGGGAACTTTGCCAATTCAGCGACGTGAATACCGAAACTCTGGTCGGAGATACCTTGTTCGACTTTGTACAGCATGACTATATCTCTTCCGGTTATAGAATCTGATTTCTCTTCGACGTGTGCACGGACATGCAGGTTCTTGACTGTTGGTATTTGTTCGGATAGCGTTGTGAGATCGTGGAAGCTGGCAAGATGACACTACCAAGTCAGCAGTGGCTAAGATAACCATGCCTGATGTTGACGCACTGCGTAGCGAAGAGAGTGAAGCACTTGATTTCGGTAGCGATATGTTCCGAGATAGCCCATGCTAGTCCGAAACCTTTGCAAACAAGCAGAGATTGTCAGCACACGTACTCCAATCGAGTCCAGAACCAGAAGACTTACCATCATACGTGGAAGTACCTCTTCCCAGCTCGTCAATGATGATAAGCGAGTCCTTCGTAGCCGACTGCAGAAATCGCAGGCGACTCAGCAAGTTATGCAGCTACAGCTCATCGCTGCAACGTACCTTCAGAATAGTAGCCGTCTCGAGCATTTCAGCCATGAAAGTCGAAATACCTTTCAACTGACTGTCACCCGCTCCTACTCTTGCGAGAATACAGTCGAAGATGGGAATAGTAGCTTCTGAAGCAGGGACGAAGGACCCGATTTGTGCCATGAGGGCTATACATCCAATCTGTATATGCAAGCGAGGACGTCTCTCAGTAACGCGGCGTGGCTCTATAGGTGAACAAGGTAGACGCACCTGTCGCAAGTAGACAGATTTACCACCTGTATTCGCACCCGTGATAATCTGGAAATCGCTATTATCTCTCTTCATGTCCACATCGTTCGGAATGAAGTTGATATCTGGCAGGGTCTCCAAACATGGATGTCTTGAATCTTTCAGTAGGAGATCTCCCTGTCCCTTATTGACTACTTTAGGCTTGATGTAAGCTGTCGGAGCGTAGCATGCTACATGGGCGAAGCTGATAATCCGATATCCCTTTTAGCAATGAAAAGTGCAATTATTAGATAATACATACCTATGAATGACATCCAGATGGGCGATCGTGCCATTGAGACCTTCCAAGGTATCGGCGTACGAGGCTTCAGTGACACCATCAGCTTTCCAGCTCAGAAGCGATATGAAATGAGAACCCTCACCAGCGATAGTAACGACTTCTTTTGCCAACCCGCTCTGTTTCCTTTCGTATTTCTCTTGCAAGTCTGTGAATTCTTGGTTGAGATTCTTCAATTTCTTAGTGGTGAAATGACAGCCATTTTGACGATTCGCTAATTCGATATATTTGCTTTTGCCTTTCAGAATACCCGCTTCCTGCGTATCAGAAATCGTCAAAGGTCAGCCACGAGATTCTCTTTACGCTCATAGCATGTACGTTGAGCAGCTTACTTTTCTTGTTAATCTGAAACAATGTCCGAAAACTTGATGGTTTTCAAAGTTCAACTTCGCCTTCTTGCCCTTTCCTTTCGTTCCCGCATCGTCCGTCTCTAAACCCAGATCATCCGCTGCGTCCTTATACAGTTGATTCAATCCTTCGCGCGTCTCGATGAGTTTATCCGAGATGTCACGGAGGATATCATCGAAATCTGCGCGAATAACGACGTTGTGCCCATGTCGACCTAGTGCGTCCGTGTCGATCGTAGTCTCCACGAGCTCTACGAGTTTCGAGAAATTAGCTACATCCTCCTGTGAAAGGCAATTCCAGTATCAGTTGTCGATACTAACTCTTTAGATCAAACAAGCGAGTATTCTCACATGCAGTTTAGCCAAATACGTCTCCTCCAGTAGAGTTGTAAGCGACTCTTCACGATCTTCACCACCCAACTTCTCCAATACTTCCACTATCATAGGAAGAGCTTGTACAGCTTGATATGCACGAACTACATCGTCTAAATTGGCTTTTCCAGTTTGGAAGCGCTTGCTTAGACGAGAGAAATCCGGCATGAGCTTGAGGAGATCCTCCTGCGTACCGCACATAAGTCATTGATTCAATTTTTTTTCGTGTACTGCAGGATGATTGAAGCTTACCCTCAGAGTACTTCGGGAGGTCACGTCGTCTACGAAAGCTTGCACTAGCTCTTGTCTGTGCTCTGTGTGCACCGATCGAGTCAGTCTACTCCTCTTTTCGCCAAAGAGGGCTGGCCAGTTTGTACTCACCTATTTGATGTAGATTGACAAGTGGCTGTTTAAGCCACATAGCCAACAATCTCTGGCCTTGGGCCGTCTTGCATTTATTCAACAATGCATAAAGCGAGCTAGCGGGATCTTTCTTTCCAATAACAGGAGCACTCCCATATCCCGCACTCGACATTGCCAAAGGCGCTCCGAATGCCGTCGTGCTTGAATCGGGCATTAATGTCAAGGCACGAACGGCAGAGGCGTCTAGACGCATGTAATGAGATAGATCATGTGTCGTTAAAGTGTAGTTGCCTCGGGAGTTGTCCCCGGAAAGTAGATCCAGATAGGAAACGAGCGCGGAACAGGCTGACAGAGCCAGCTTGAGATCGTATTGTGCTGCAAGCCTCATCGCGTTAGTATGCTATCCGGATCTATTAGTATGTGTCTATGTACGCACGTCTGGCTGTAAGTTCGACATCGCCTTTGATGAGGTTATTAAGGTCTTGCTCGATGTTCTTCCCCGAAAAGTCGGCTGTAAAAAGCATTACCATACCCCTTTAGCCCTCATCCAGGAAACATCGGCTTGCTACAGAAGGTATGTGCACTCACTCCTCTTCCTCTCTGTGAAGACAATACCACATCTCTCGATTAATTTGCGTAGTTTCAGACCTTCTGTTTGGGTAGTCTTGTCTAGTTCTGGGAGGACGACTTCTTTGATGCCTAGCTGGATGAGGAGGGACTGGGCAAGTACAAGGCGGCGTAAATAAAAGAAGAGTCAGCTCTAGAAGAGGCCGCGAGTGAAAGAAGTGCCTCGCTCACCTCGGTGTTCGAGTAAATATCATTCTCTGCAAACTCGCTCAGGCCAATTTTCCTGTCGACGGAATCCAAGTATGCTATTCCGACCGTCTTGCTAGGACCTCCTCCCGTCCCACCTTCATTCTTGATCTTTACGACAATACTCAGGCAGATCGGCGCTTCTGTAATTCCTCTCATTGTTCCCGGTCCACTTCCACCCGCATAAGCTCCTCCCTCAGCACCAAAGAGCAAATCTTCTACATCCGCTAAGTTTCCAGGAGATGCAGCTCTCGACAACTCCCATGCTGCATTGGATTTAGAAGACGAAGTAGGAGCCCAGATTTCTATTCGTAGTTGTTTTGTGGTTAATGCTTCGCGTAGGAAATTGATGGCTACAGCGGTAGAGAGTGTACAGGCTGGAAGCTCGGCTTGCCCATTCTTTGAAGCGCGTCCGCGCCAGTATTTCAGGACGGTCTTCGTGTAGTAAACATTGTCGGCGACTGCAGACTAGACTGTTAGTATTGTCAATCATTGAATACGTCCTGTTGGCAACGCACTGTACAGCGCATCTTCGCCATGCGTAGAGTAGTAGCCGTTTCTCTCGAACATTCGGATGGTCCCAGGCGTGCGCTGTACTCAGGCATTAATATCAGCACATCTACTTGTGAAAGCAAGGAGCCCGCGCACAGCTGGCATTCTTCTGAAAAAGTCCACAAAGATAGCTTCTGCTTGATTGTCTGGTCATGTTGTGCAGATTCAGCACCGTCCACAACAGTCCGTGGTATATATCCATACCAGTATCAAAGTCTGGCTTTGACGCCGCGGCTTTGGAGGATTGGTACATCATCTTGGGCGACTATGGATAGCTTGGACGGGCGCGTTGCTCCAACAGAGATCAGGCTTGACTTGTAATGTAACACTTGTTTTTTGTTGGTTGTTGTAATGTCGACTTGTTGCTTGAAGTTGTTTACTCCATCAACTCTGCTCTTTCATTCAGAGCGATTCCAAGCTCGGCTCCCAGCCAAAACAACCGAAATCGACGCGTAAAGATGGAACCACAGTAAAGCGCGTAAGGCGCACAAGGGTAGCACCTTGTCAACAGATAGATATGCATAGGCAAGGATTAGACAGAAGGATCTGAGAGCGAGAGTTCTTTGTGCAGAGAAACACGCAGCCCGTGCTGTTTCCCAGATTCCTCGAAGGCCCAACAGACGAGACGGGATGCGACGCAGTGCAATGCGTGGAAGGGCACTGTTACTTGAGCGTATGCAAAATACTTATGCGACATCATCCCCGCGCTTGAACGAGTCGACAGATATCTCTACAAACGATCTTCAATTAAGGCTGCCTTGACACGAATAGCTGGCCAATGCTTTCACAGAATGGTCATGCTTGGCTTACTGCTATGATAAGATATGTCATTATACGTCAATGGGCACTCAAACAATCTGTCATCCCTGAGAAGGAGATGGCGCGGAGTTCCGCCTTCCCCCACTCGATAAGGGCCCTGTCAAGTCTTATCTCTCAACAAGTTCTTTATCATCTTGGCTAGGCTTTAACTCTTAACTTTCAGGGATCCCATTCCCTTCTTCTTCTATCTCTTCTTCCTCTTCTTTACCTTCTTCATCTTCTTCTTCATCGTCTCATCTACCTCTCCACCTCTTACCCTTCTCCACTTACGCCAAAGATGGTGGAGACAAAGAAGATCATCAGGATGCTCGAAGCACCCAATCCAAGAGGTCTATCCGCAAAACAGATGTTCTTGGAGAATGAAGATCTCAAACCTGTAGAGGCTGAAAGGCGTCTGTGGAGGGTGAGCGCGTTGCGGCAAGTCGACTGCTTGGTAGTTGCTAACCTTAGACTGAACGACAGACTCGAAATTTCATTACATTTTGGGTTGCGGATGGTGAGATCCCACTACGAAGGCATCTGAAAGTCGTCCTGGAGGCTTAATGAATCACGTTTGTAACGACAGGCTTCAATCTCAACACATGGTTCATCGCCTCAAGCATGATCCAAGCCGGTCTCTCATGGTGGCAGGCCTGGCTAGCCGTGTCAGCTCTTCATCCCACCTCCTATAATTACCTTCTGACTGACCCCTCTTCCGCATAACAGATGGATCGGATATACCTTCACAGGCTTCATGGTTGCACTTGGCGCACGACCCGGTGGTATCTACCATATTGGTTTCCCAGTCTTTGCGCGTTCTTCATTCGGTATCTTTGGTTCTCTTTGGCCAGTTCTGAACCGTGCTGTCATCGCTTGTATCTGGTAGGCTAAGCACAGTCTCTCTGGTTCCATCAGGCTGATTAGGATACTGCAGGACCGGAGTACAAGCCTGGATCGGAGGAGAATGCGTGACTCTTTTGCTGAGATCAATGGCACCAAGCTATGTCAGCCTACACATTCCTAACTCTTTCACCAGACATGTTCTGACATCCGCTTTGTGCCATAAACTAGAACAACCTCCCTAATTCCATGCCTGCATCCTCCGGAACTACCACAAGAGACTTCGTTTCGTTCTTCTTGTTCATCTTACTCCATATTCCCGTCGTCTGGTTCCCAGTACAAAAAATCAAGCTGCTGTTCACGATTAAATCCATCGTGTGAGTCGAGCCGCCTTTTCTCCGCATGAATTGATTGTGCGTTGGCTTAAACCAGGAATTATAGGGCACCTATCGCTGGTATTGCTTATATGGCTTGGATCATCAAGAAGGCGAATGGTATTGGTCCTATTATTCACCAAGGAGGAACCGCTACTGGAAGTGATCTAGGCTGGAAGTAAGTCGCTCAGGCTCTTTTCGCCCGCAGTATCGCATGAGCAACACCTCGCTTACCTGCCTTTTCTGCTCTGTTTCTTCTCTTTTCCCGCAAATCAGGATGATCGATGCTATCATGTGAGCTCTTTCCCGTCGTCATCTGTTTCAGATTTCATACTGAATGAATCGTGCTACTGACAGGTCGAGCATCGCCAATTTCGCAACCTTGATCTGTAACGCTAGCGATTTCTCCCGTTTTGCTTCGAGACCCGAGAATGCCGTCGTGTCCCAAATCATCGCTATCCCAATGACGTTTGGTATAGTCAGGTGCGTCAGACGTTAATTCTCCCCACCCTCGCGTATCTTCGATGCTGATGTAGCTCTTTCTCACAGCTTCGTCGGTATCATAGTAGCTTCTTCGTCGACTGTCATCTACGGAGAAGCTATATGGAATCCTCTTGGTCTTCTTACCCGTATCCTCGATGAGAACCCCAGTGCTGGAGATCGAGCTGGTGTCTTTTTCATCTCTGCTGCTTTCATTCTTGCTCAACTCGGAACGAACGTAGCTGTGAGTCCGAGCTTCACCCTTAGGGAAGGATGAACGAGCTGAATGATGTCTCTGTGACAGGCAAACACCATCAGTGCTGGATCGGACTTGACTGCACTGTTCCCGAGATTCATGACGATCAGACGTGGTGGATATGTAGCCGTCATCGCTGCTTTCTGCATGATGCCCTGGAATCTCCTCAGTAAGCTTGTCTTTCTCTTGTTGCGAATAGAGCTTACCTCCTCCCTCGCGTTATTTAGAGAGCTCCAACAGTTTCACAACCTATCTCTCTGCCTATTCCGTTTTCCTATCATCTATCATTGGCGTCCTAATCTCCGACTACTACCTCATCCGTCGCGGAAAACTCTATCCAGGGCATTTGTACAGTTATTCAAGAGACGGTTATGCATGGTATAAATGGGGTATCAATTGGAGAGCTTACGTAGCTTATATCTTCGGTATCATCCCCAATACTCCTGGATTTGGTGGAGCTGTGGACCCTACTAAGTCCACGCCTATCGTGGCTAAACGGATCTATGAACTGAATTTCTTGTGAGTCTGTCCTATCCAGCAGGGGAATTTCTTGCAGATTACTGATTGAGGAGTACCACAGCGTCGGCTTCATCATCTCGTCTTTGACATACTACATCCTTTGCCGATTCGTATCGAAAGTACCTTTCTTGGAGACTCAAGGCTGGCACGAAGACAAAGGATGGGAGCCTGAGGATATGCTCTTCCCAGAAGATGGTACAGAGCAGCCTGAGCTTGTCTATGCTTCATCATCAAAGGAGATCGAGGGCGATCTTGATCTCAAGAAATAAAAGCAAGAATGGATGTCAAAAAGCAATGGGTGACCGAGAGAAGGGATCTCAGGGTACGATGAATGTGACAGGATAATAAAAGGGTGCGACGTGAAGGCTGGTCAAAAGGATATAGAGGAGTATATAGCATTTGGTAATATCAGGTTAACGAAACAGAGGCGAAATACGGGGACTGTATATAGACTGCTTAATAATCAATAATGGAGAAAGCAAGTCATTTGATAGCTTGGCTTGCACAAGCTCAGACTCTGACTAGATACCCTTCGCAGCTGGAAGGCTGACGCACAGGACAGGGGTAGCGAACGTGGGCTTGATACTTGAGCAGCTTCATTCAAGTAGCACATAGCAACCAGAATGCCATCAATCAACGTCCACCGCAAGTGCCTGATGACTTTCTTGCTCTCGCCAAACAAGTCAGCCGTTCTAACCGGGAGAAACGACGACGATGTTGCAGATCCGACTCGCATTACAGCTCATCTTGTCATGCTCATCGTGTTCATCTAGACTCTCGACCGTCTCTGCCTCGACTTCACGCGTTCTGCCTCGAGCAACCAGGGGCGAGCTAGACGGTCGTCGAGGGCCAAAGAGCAGTAGCGAGAGACAGCCTATTTTCAAGATGAACGAAGTTTCTTGTTTGTTTTCTGATTAACCCATTGACTTATACCTTTATAACACCTTCATTAGCTCACATCCTCATGACCTACTAATCCGCATTAACCCAGAATTACAGAGCTTAAGCTGCGATGCCTCGTCGTCCAGCTGCAGCAACATTCTCGTCTTCATCCTTGTCCGTATCATCGTCTGGTCCATCTAATCCCTCCATTTCGCGCTCCATCAACAACGTCTACATCAAAGGACTTCCCAGCAACTGCACCGAAGAAGGCCTCATCGATTGGGCAACATCGACAGTCGCAGCTCCAGCAAGCGCAAAGACAATCAAGGACTACTCTGGTGTCGCAAATCGTGCAGATCTCGACAATGATCATGCGCATGTGCCTTGTTCTGGGATTGGTACGTGCCTTGTCAGGGCAGGACATTGAATATGCGCGCTGATGCTTGAAGAATGCGTCAGGCTTCGTCAAGTTCTACATCCATGAAGACGCACTCGCTTTCATTGATAAAGTCAGAGGAGAGAAAGGCATGCAAGCTTGTCTCGCCAAGGTGAGCTGGATCGTTACCTATACTCAGTCGAGAACGATGGGCTAAGTTGACTTCACACATGCAGGAAACAATGCAAGGACAGATGGAGCGTGCATCTGATCCATCCTCGACCAATCTATACATCTCGCACGTAAGGCCTCATCTGCTTGTACGCGCAAATATCAAGCTAAACTGCTTCTGTATTCAGCTCCCTCTGCATTTCACAGAACAAGACATCCTATCTCTCTTCCCTCCACCAATATACCGTGTCGCCTCTATCCGCTTGTTGAAAACAGGCGATCAACCGGGGCGTCGTTCTCGCGATCCGAATCCTCAATTCAAAGGAGCAGCTTTTGCACGTTTCGAGACTAGAGAAATGGCTATGCATGCTATTGCACAGTATAATGGAAAACATCTGGTAGATCATCATGAGAGCGACAGGAAACAGACTCTGCAATTGAGGTTTGCGGACTCGGAGACGCAGAAACAGTTGAAGAAACAGGAGAAATGCGCATCTTCATTATCACTGCCATCTTCGTCGGCTCTGCAGATTCGTCAGCCCCAACATCGTATCATAATAAGCAAAGATGCAAGCCGATACAATGAAGAATACCTGGACGAAGAGCAAAAGAAGCCGCAAGTAGCAGACAGAAGGAGAATAGAGTATTCAGACAGTGCTTCTTCTTCACGCACGACAAGCCCGATCATGCATCTGGGCCCTTTCCCTGTATCGACTTTCGCTCCTCCTCCTTCTCACTCCGGAACAAGTCATCTACTGAGTAGTACAACTTTACCTCCTATCCCTCATAGTCCACTTTCATACACATCAGCCGATCCATACCAGCCATCCCCGGCTTTTCCTTCCTTCTCACCGATTCTTCCTACCAGCTCGCAAATATGGCCTACGGGACCTAGGCCAGATCATCACGCCGGTGATCATAGCTCGGTAAACCTACGAAGCAATGTCTATGGTCCTGGTAGCTATACTACTTTTCCGCCATTAGCACTACTAGATCCCTTCCGACCACAGACACACGACGCACCATTCACTTCGGCTATTACCTACCCTCTGCCTCCCGCTCTACCTTCATCGAACAATGTGGAGCCTATTCAGAGCATTATGAGCTCCGCAGCAGCAGCTGAAAAAGCAGCTCAAGCAGCTGCCTATCTTCAAGAATACCTTGCAAATCTAGGATACACAAAAGACGCTATATCTACTATTCCGCCTTTCCGCAGCCTCGCTCCAGGGAATGCTCTTGCTTTCCCACCAGCGTCGAGCTTGAGCTCTCCTCCTTCTTTTCCTTCCTCTTCAACTTCGGCAGTCGGTCCTCTTTCGAATATCTTTCCCTCCTTGAGTATCTACCCGAACTATTCACCAGCAGACGGCACTCGCGATACTTCCAAGCTAGGAAATAAAGATAAAAGCTTGCAACCCTCTGTCCTTGAGGCTGAAAGCAAGAGAAACATCGAGCTACAAAGGGAGATAGAAGCATTACAGCTTCAACACAAGAACCTTATTGATCAGACACGAGTACTACAAGCGAAGATGCTAGATAATGGACAGTCAAGTCAAGTGCAGGAGCTTCATCAGGACAGATCTGTCTCTCCATCTGTAGCTCTCAATGCATATCGGTTCGGTAGTTCTTGGCAAGACTCGACAACCGACGACTTCGAAGTTAAGCTCGAGAATGAGGAGACTTCTCCGCTTTCGACACCAGCGACAGCGAGAACAAGGTCAATGACGGCTTTTCAGATTCCCTCTACCAAATCAGCTTCGTCGAGCCTGCTACCTCCAGCTTCCGCGCTGGCTAGACGAAGCAGTGCTTTTGAAGCTAGAGACAGTAAGGCTTTGCAGGAGCAACAATCCAAAGCTTCAGCAGGGTCGGCAGGAAGACGAGATTCAATCACATCAGAAACGTACGGAACTGAAAGAAGAGCATCTATCTATATACCACCTCATGCTCGAGGTGGTTCAGCATATACCACACCCTCCTCGTCAACCAGAGGATCTCTCTCGTCAGATACTCAGTCTACAAGACGTGGATCACTTGGTACCGCGTTCTCAACTCCTGCTTCTGTAGCAGATACATCCACAGCCTTCTTCGAGAGAAGAAAGTCTCTATCGCCTGAGGTGCCTGTTGCCGGTCTACCACCTCCTGGACTGGAACACGTCGTGCCGAAAGAGAAAATAATACTTCCTTTCGATAAAGCTCTCCGAAGCTTCTCTACAACTGGCTTGGAAACCTATGCTTTTAAAGCTAGTAACGCTATGAAGGACACCGCTTTCGCTTCCGTTGAAAATGATACACAGCAAGAGGAAGAGGAAGCGCAGAAGAAAGTCGATCTTGTCAAGGACTTTTTCAGCAGAAGAGGGTCACAGCAGGTCCCCCTAATCTCTGCTGAACCTCATATCACGCACAGCAAACAGAATCTGGAAAGTGGTAATAGTAGGAATGCTACTGCAGGAGCCAAAAGAGCTGGAATCACGAGGAGGAATAGCTCATTCCTCAAGCTCAAGAATTCCTGCGAGTCAGTTAAAGAACTGAACGAAGCTCCTTCTCCTGTCAATCGAGTCTTTCCGGTCGATCCTCGTCTTCAAAGAGCTGGACCTGCTCATAGCCAGGAGAACGAGGTGTCAAGCTTAACGCAGATCAGACCGCACTTTACTTTCGGAGTCTCACATGCTTCACCCACTTTCCCATCGGTACAGAGTGGCTTCAACGAAAGACTCGATTCGCTACGCGCACCGAAGTCTGGATTCAACGATGAGCGCAAGAATTCAGATGCAAGTGAAGATGTCGTCGAGCAATTCATGCAAAGCAGAGCTGTGGAGACGAGATCGACAGCTCGCAGATGGTGAAAAGGGAGTCTATCCTCGATAGTGTTCGTGTCTTCTATGCTTTCACGCAGTCAAAGGGGGAGTCACAAACATTCGTCATTACACACCGGACAGAGTCGGCAGATATCTATACAGCAAAGCAACACGTCTCGTTCACCAAACTATGTCAATCACATACATCGTTAGCCCACCTCGTTCGCAGTTTCTCCTTTCCCCACCTCACTCGTGTATCTACAGTAGACTTCCGGAACATTCCTGCTGTGTATCATACGCAATCCCCAGTGCTGAATGCTCTGCTGCTCAATATATGTCGCTGTTCCTGCTTGCTCCGAGCGACTTACTCCTATTTTCAGAAGCATCATACCCCAAGGGGCAGGCGTGTTGAGCCGAAGCATCTTAGTTCTGTATGTGTATACAGGATAAGCATGCTGATACATACTTCTGCACGTCGAATAGCTCGACGCGCTACTTCATCTTCTTCCGTCTGCTCCTGCTTGACCTTTTCGACTTCTCCTCGTGCAAGAAAGCCAGATCTCTCTACTACGCGTCCCGTCAATTCTCCTGATCCCAATGTCGCATCTTCACTGCCCATACGCACAACAGAAGCTCCTAGGAAAGAATCTGATGCTGTCAGAACGCTGGACCGGCTGGCGTCTGCTTTGCGAGAGGCACAAGATGGCTCCGCTAAAGTCAAGCTTTCGCGATTGAGAGGAGGGTGAGTGATACTATATCGATGTCTGGATGGCGGAACAATGCTGATTTTCTGGGCAGAGGCTTCTGGGCGGACCGTCATTTATCGAGTTCAAGTGCTGTCACGAAAGAGGATAAACCTTCCTCAGGCAAATCGCAAGGGCATATACAGCTTCCGGAAACATGTACGATGTCGGATTCGTATATCGAAGTAGACCTTCCCTTCGAATCGGACCCGGCTTTATTAGAGGTGAGCGATACAATTGCAGCCATACCTATTACCTCTCCCTGAACCTTTGTTTAGGTCTATATTGGCGCTTTTACGTCTGTCAGAGTGGGCAGGATCATGGAGGGTGCGTAGATTGCTGAGCGTGTATAGAAGCTTTCTGATTCTTGCTTCGCTCACACAGATCTGGACAGTCTAGCTGGATCTATAGCATGGAAGCATGTCCTTCCAGACGGTGCAAGCTCTTCAGACGCCGCCAAGAGCGGTTTATATATCGTCACTGCAAGCGTCGACAGGCTAGACATGCTTCGGCCATTATCGAACAGTGAGCCCGAAGATCTTCGCTTATCAGGACATGTCTACTCTACTGGAAACTCCACGATGGAGATCACTGTCCGTCTGCAATCCGTTTCTAAATCTCGAGGGATGGACAAGAATCCTGAAAGTATCTTATTGGGAAGATTCACGATGGCATGTAGGGATTCCAGTACTGGCAAAGCGAAGAAAGTACCTCAACTAGTCACAGAAGGAGAAGATGAGAAGCGGCTAGAAAGTATGGGGAAAGAACAAAGAGCCAAGAAGATGAGTCTGCTCAAGACGAATCTGCAAAATACGCCTCCAAACGATGAAGAAAGTGCTATGCTGCATAATGTTTTCACGAAATATGCGAAATATTATCAGCCGGGAGCATCGGTGCCGGAAGAAATCGTATGGATGAAGAAGGGAACGCAACTGTCGAGTATACTGATGTGCCACCCTCAAGAACGTAATGTGCATGGTAAGCATCATGTCTATTAGCCTTTGTAATGTTTCAGCTAAAAGAGTTTCCTGTGTAGGCAATATCTTCGTGAGCATGTCACAGCATATTCGGCCAGATCTACACTGACATTACTTATTGAATTCCAGGGTGGCTACCTGATGCGACTGTAAGCTGCTTGTAGACTGTGCTTTACTAATTAGCAGTCCCTTGCTAAGCACTTTGTTCTCCCAGAGCATACGAGGCTGCATATTCGACAGGCTGTTTGTTCGCTGATGGACCAGTCATCTTCTTAGCTCTAGAGTAGATCTCGGTGCTGTGATATGCTGACAGTGAAATTGCTGATTTGCTCCTTTGGCAGCGAGCTGGCCTTCAAGAACCCCGTTACTGTGGGATCGCTTCTGCAGCTCACGACAGCCGTAACGTTCTCGCCTATCCAGCACTATGAGCAGCGTGCGTCTTCCCTTCATCAATCTTGTTGATGTAGGCTAATTCTTGTTCTCATCCTCAGACAAATCCTTCCAAGTCAGCGTAGAAGCCGCAACGATCAGTCTTCATACAGGCGAAAGATTAGTGACGAACGTGTTCCATTATACATTTGCAAGTCAAAGTCCTTTGAAGAAGTTTGTCTTGCCAGAGGATTATTTGGATGGAGTGAGGTGGTTGGAAAGTATGCGGAGACGAGAGACGGGGCGGGAATTGAGGAAACTGTATTCGGGTGCATAACAGATTTGGTGGGCTGTAGTGTGTGTTTGCGGAAAACCAACCATGGCTATACCGTGAAGGAAGTATTTTCTAGATGAATGAAATCTGATCAACAGGATGAAGGAGACAACGGAGACAACGACTTGGCATTAGGTATGAGCAAGTCGGTCTGTAAGGGGGGAGACAGAGAAGATGACACAGACAGTGGCGCTCTTGGCGCTTTCTATTGAGGACGGGTCCAGGGCTGCAGCACTCGGCTTACTGACGCTGAAAAAATACATAGCGATGATTAGACTCGCTCATGCATTTTCGACATTGCCGTTCAGAGGCACTCCGCTTGTCGTTACGGAAGTTCCATCTTGGAAGATAGTCTTGACAGTAAAAGGCCCAGCACCAAGACCGGATCTGGCATGCCGACGAGATCAGCTAATACATATGCATTGTGAGAGCCGGGTAAGTTCCGCTCACTCAGCTAGGAAATAGTTATAGTCCTGTCGAACGAGCGTGTTTCCGCCAATCTCGACAGACTCGATAGGTTTTCCAGCTCCGCGAACTTGGATGCCAGCCTAGTATGGAGAACTGCCGCTCTTCCTGCGATACAAAACATTATATGTGAGCTTGAATGATGTGGCATGAAATGTAGATAGATGGACTTACCAGAAAAAACTAAGTTTGCCGCTCTCGAGGCCGACCGCTGTGCAGTCTACGAATTTCCATGAGATGGGTCCTACTCCTGAAGTGCTGACGATCTTGTCTATTTGCACATGTAAAGCATCAGTCCCGAGGCCTTGCTGCTATCACAGAGGGCTACGACATACTGAAGGCAGCGGTGCTAAGATCGAGGTTTCCCGCCGGGCACTGTTTGGTCGTAACAAAGCATAGATAGTCAGGCAATGTTGACGAGCCAGAGCACTACGCCTTACCTCTGGACTACATAAATAATTCAGCAGCAAGTCGAAGGATTAGTTTGGCGTAGACGTGGTATAGACGAGGATAGCGCTTGTTGACGTACCACTGCAGATACAGAACAGCATCAGTGTCAAGAACAGGGAAACATTGCTGGTACAACCACATACCTTGTTTGTGATCTGTACGTTGACTGTTCCCTTGTCCCCCTTTACCTGGAGACAAGCGCCTATAAATGTGGATCAGTACAACCCATACATTCAGACGAGTGTCTCCGACTCACCGCAGTATTCTGATGACTTCCACTGAGCACCAGGCCACGCTACAAACATCTGTTTAGCCACATGAGTCTGTGTTCAGCGGAGCGCGCGGGTGGAATGACGAAACCTACCAAGTCTGATCTTGCTGGCAGCTTGCAGTTTCCGCCGGAGCCATCATTACCGTAGACTGTATGTGAAGCATCAGAAAGCTGGGTCGGCAATGTCAGATGAGCCTGCTGACAAGTTGCAGTTCCTGAAGTCGGTCCAGTGTATGTAGTGACGATACCCGAGGGTGCAGGCGATGTGGGTGCAGCATCAGCTGAAGACTTGGTAGTGCTTGTAGTCGCTGGCTTTGCGGCAGCTTTGCCTGTCGTGACCGGCGGTTTTGAGCTAGTCGCAGGTTTGCTGCTGGACTTCAACGAAGGCACGACCACAGCAGCGTTTCCGACGGTCTTGTATACTGTAGCAAGAACGGTCTTGGTCACGGTCGGCCTCATCGTTGAGCAGGCTCGTTTCTCGAGGATGAAACCTTGATGGGCACCACCATCACTGCCGAGAGCGAAGGCTGACGAGGCAGCACAGAGAGATGCGGCAGCGAGTGAGAAGCGCATACCGACAAATCAGTCGAATATGGGCAGGGAGCGTGAATAGACTTGATATGAACGAAGACAGGGAAACGGAGAGGCGTGGAAGGAAGGATGAGAGATAAGGATGAAGAAGAAGAGTAACAAGGATGATGTTGAGGTTGAAGAGCGCAAATCCTCTGTGCTCGCTCCTCTCAGCGTGAGGTGCTCTGTGTGGACCTTGATCTCACCCGGTCGCTATGGCAGCAGAGCAGCGATAGCGAGGATCAGCATTGCTTCGTGTCTGGATCGCAACTGAATTGCTCAGAAGTATACAGCTAATTGGCCTCGTGGTTGACAGTGCGCATTCTTGAAGCCAACAGATCATCATCAGCTCGCTCCTTGACTTTCAACCATATCGAGAGCTCGGCATCGGGATGCGAAACGATGCTTCTGCTTGCTGATTTGGTACGCTTCAGCTCTGCGACGCCATCTTTCATAACGCATCATTCGTCTGCGGCAAGTCATCAGTCGCTATGCAAGAGACCCGCATATCGAATTGCATTGACACGACCTGGAGTCGTACACCCTCAAAGAATGGTACAACAAGTATGCAATGCGAATGACGTCCATCGTGGGCCTAGCGCGCCCATGTAGCCTGGATAACTTATCCTTCACCCATCTGATGATTGAGAGCAACTTCGGACACAGGCGAAACACTTCCGTCATGGTAAGTGACGCGAACTTGGAATGGACCTGGTCCAAGGTCTAGGAAGCGAAACGAGTCAGCCCAAGATACCGAGTCCAGCCTTTCTACCTACCTCTCTGCTCAAAGTAGTTGTACTCCTGACGCTGCAGAGCGATCCAATCTTGAGAACCCGGTTGCTGGACTTCAAGTGTTCTTACAGGCAGTGCTGCCCCTCTTACTTGGATGCTAGCCCACGTAGGACCAGTCCCAGTCTTCCAGTAATACTCCAAATCACCCGATTCCAAGCCAGCATCTTTACAGCTAACAAACATGAACGACACTGGGCCTTCGCCTGATACGGAGCCTCCGGACGAGGAGCCTGTGATGATGGAATCGAAAGCTTTGTCGGAAAAATCTAGATCGCCAGGACGGCCTTCGGGGTACTGGTTTGTGATCTGGACGTAGGTAGATCCCTTGTCGCCGGTGACTCTAAGGCAAGCTCCTGCCAGCGTCAGGCCCGATTAGCTGGGCTCCACGTATCACACCTTAGGATTTATACACTCACCGCAATAGAGGGCAGATTCCCAAGCCGCTGCAGGCCAAGCGACAAACATCTTCGTGGTCGCATTCAGCAATGATACTCTCGTATGCACACTCTACCGGCTCCGACTTACGCTGTCTGCTCGAGGCGCTAGCATGCAAGTGCCGCCTGAGCCATTCATTCCATAGGGTGTACCCTTTCCAGATACAGGTCCAAGATACGCCGTTTCGATAGCTGATTGTCGGACAGCGAGAGCTGCGTGTGCATAAGCGAGTGGGAGACGCATGATTGGCTGTCAAAATGTGATGGACTAGAGGGAGTGTGAGGGAGGTGAACCTTGCTCAAGAAGCACCACAGCGCTGGATGATGGAAGCAAGTTGGCATCAAGGCTTGCATCGAAAGGCCGACCTTGCGTTAATAGTATGTTGGGTCGCATCCGCATTTGCCGGCTGAAGTGCCGACTCTCCATGCGTCCGGATCATGAGCTAAAGGAAAGGTCAGAAAGAGGGCGTTTGTCGGAGAAGACGCTATTGGCGAGTGCGAAGTGCAGCAAGTCAGCGTGCGAAAGTGTCCATCGGGTACTACGGTCAGCGGGTCGGTACAGTCGAAAGTACAGATAGACATAGATACTCTGTATTGCGCTTGTTCTGTAAGAATGTACAAGGTAAACAGAGCCAACTGGCAAGCGATGCTCACGCAGTAGTCGGTAGTAGATGATACATGAGAGAAGTGAACGAGCGTGTTTCATAGGGAATGGAAGACTCGAGCATGCGAGCCGTAGGTGATGTTATTAATTTCATTCGCTTTAGACGTTGCCGTTAAGGGGTACGCCGGTATCTGTAGCGGTAGTTCCGTCCTGGAAAGTAGTCTTGACAGTGAAGGGACCTGCTCCCAAGCCAGAGCTGAAGCATAGCTTGAGCGGCAGCGCGCATCACAATATCTGCTGGACACTCACCCTGATAGGAAGTAGTTGTAATCCTGTCGCACCAGAGATTTGCCGCCGATCTCGACTGATTTGATGGGTTTACCAGCTCCTCGAATCTGTATAGCGACCCAAGACGTACTCGACCCACTCTTCCTGTATTATCGAGAACGAGATGGTCATGTCATCAGTGTACGGCAGGCCAAACCACAAGCAGCCTGTACGCACCAGAAGTAGCTAAGTTTTCCACTCTCGAGTCCAACGGCAGCACAGTCTACAAACTTCCAGGAGACCGGTCCGGTGCCAGAAGTGCTGATGATCTTGTCTGTTTGTCGAAAGTATGTGAGTTCGCAACTTTGACGTTGGTGTGGCGGATTGGAAGACGTACTGAAAGCAGCTGTACTAAGATCCAAGTTTCCAGCTGGACACTGTGTAACGATCGCGAAAAAAAGCCTTTAGTCATGCCCACAACACCAATGAAGCTGGCAACGATTACTGACTTCTGGGCTGTATGGAGGGGGGACGGTTCGAGTTGGTGATGTTAGTCGGTATCTGGAAGACTTGATTGCCGTCAATCGACGCACCACTGCGAGTAGGCGCAATGATCTCAGCTTCAACGAAAGTCGGCAAAAGCTCATATTACATACCTTGTTCGTGATTTGCACATTCACTTTGCCTTTATCGCCGGATACCTCGAGGCAAGCACCTGTAACAGACGGATTGAGCTTTTCGTACACCTCGCCTGCAGAGGCCGACATACCGCAATATTCGGCATTGTTATAAGCAGCTCCCGGCCAAGCTACGAACATCTATTACATAATAAGTACGGCTTTAGCCTTCTCCTCAACCAAACTGCAGCTATGGAAGCTCACTAAATCAGACCTTGCTGGAAGCTTGCAGTTTCCGCCTTTGTCATCATTGCTGGGACTATCATCAGCTACCAGGTCGAGCAGTATACGAGTCATTCACAGACCCGTAGACTGCAAAACAGGTATCAGCCTGGATCACCTCTAACAACGGGTTCTCCTACATGCAGCTGTGCCAGCAGGCGGCCCCTTATACGTAGTGGTCAGACCGCTGCCTGCTGGACTCGTTGGCGCAGGAGTCGGTGGCTTGTCAGCACTACTAGCTGTAGGTTTAGGCGAGGAGTTGCCGTTGGTATTGGACGATAGATGTTGAGAATCACTTGTAGAGAGCTGAGGCAGAGTTGCGGATCCACTGCCGCTACCTCTACCCAGAGCAGGAAGTGCTGACCCAATATGCCCGTTTAGAGGGACGTTCTTTCTGATCTTTGATGTTCCATCTTGAAAGACCACCTTGAATGTGAATGGACCTGAACCCAAACCACTTGGCGCGACGAAGTAATTGTTATCGTTCCGTGGCAGCTTCTTCCATTTCCATGAACTATGGCTTCGACTTTGAGCGCTTTGATAGGCTTTGCGCCACCTCGAACTTGGACAGCACCCCAGTCAGAGCAGGAATCCTTTGCCCTGAGGATACGCGCAGATTGTCAGTGCATGAACCTAGAACTCAAGCTTGGACACCAACCACCAGAAGCTGAGCTTGCCTGACTCTAGCCCAGACTTCTTACAATTGACGAATCTCCAGGTAATATGGCCTTCACCAGGTGTATTTACGACCTTGGCGAAGACCTCTAGCGACATGGCGAGGTCTCCTGAATTGCCGTTAAACTGCTCAATGTGTTAGCCCTACACACTGTGTCGTTTCCGTCCAATGGAGCTTACATTTTGCACGACACTGGCGACTGTAGAACCTTTGTCTCCGGTGATCTCGACGCAAGCACCTATGAGGGGGAGCAGAAGGTCATCGACTGTAGCTTTCGCCAGCACGGCAGAAGGCGAGAACTCACCGCAGAACCTGGGGCTATCTCCAGGGAAAGCAACAGTAGCAGAATCCCTTCGTGCGGGTAGCATACATTTACCACCATCTGCAAGGTCGGTAGAGGTACCCCGGCCTTCGAAAGGTCCGCGATACTGAGTGTGCATGGCACTTGTTGTACTTAGAAAGAAGGTGAAAGCCGCGGCCGTTATAACTGTAAGGTGCATGTTCACAAAGAGTAGGGAGCGTGTGGGAGACGAAAGTAGGAGTTTGACAGGAAGCGTAAGTGGTGTCAGGACGGTACGATGTGCCACGACGACGTGCGGTGTAAGCTGAAAAAGAAGGCGCGATCTTCCGAACAACTGTGATAGGCAATCCGCCAAGACTTGCAATTCGCGAGCCATCCTAGTCTGGGGCATCACTCCGTCTATACGAAATTCTGTTACGTCCATTAAAGGATCATCGTAAATGTAGCTGAGTTGAGGGAGAAGTGTAGAGCGGGGCGAGCTATAGAGGCCGTGTGTGGTCGGGAAGAATCCAAACTAAAGTCTCAGGTACAGTAAGGTTTTCGCCCGTACATTTCGATGAGACAAGGAACGGAAAGCATGCTCTCATTTGGATTCAGCACAAACTCCAACAGACATCATACAGCATGATCATTGAGCAGTGTTCTAGAAGGAGAGGTGGGGGATTTGAGAGCAGTAGTCGATGCATTGGCTTCCTCAGAAACAGCCAGCATAGACGGAAGAGGTGAAACAGGTGTGAACGGATAAGCACGGGTTGCTTTGTCTTGCGCTTTACGGTTGATAGTAGGAGATCGAGGCATCATCTTGTTTACGAGCGAGCCATGCTTGTTCTTCGAAGCGGTAGATGGATGATGACGCATATTCGGCGTAGTGGGCGAGTGTGGATAGGCGCTTTCGGCTTTACTGTGTCGGAAAGCGATAGTAGGGCTTCGAGGTAGCAGCTTCCGGTGGACAGACGTCTCTGACGCAGGTGTACGAGGAACGATCACTGTGATTTCCTTAAAGAGAGCAGGATCATAAGCTGTCGTCTCGGTCTTCTCTTGCAGCTTCAGGGCTGAAAACGAGAATGGCATGATGTGGTCGTTGATAGAGTGGGACGCGCAATACTGAGGTGAATTAGGGAAGACCTTCAGCAGAGATCGTCTCTAGCGGATTCCCGCTTACCTAGTTTGCCGACTTACTCGATTGACTTAGCGGAAAGAGCAGTCTCTATATTACGAAACAGTTGAGCTCTGTACCGTGAGGCCTGGGAGCTACCTTTGTTGAACAAACTTGCTGTGCCAGTTCATCAGGAATCCAGCCAGGCTCGCTTTCGTCAGCCAACCGAGCCAAATACAAGTACGTCAATGTCGATATGAACGAGGAACATCTCCGACGACCAACGAGCATGCTATAACAATGGAACAACGGAAGCGCCATATGTGCTGGAGACGCGTTGGATGGGTTTTGCGACCCTCTATGAGCTTGACCCAGGTTCGGCATCGAAGCGGACAACTACTTCTTTGATGACTGGGAACTTGGCCTTGACTAGATCTGCCAGCTTGTCCGCCGTTTCTGAGGCCTCTTTGACTGTATAATCGGACAATGCAATTAGTCTCGCGGGCTTACTGAAACCAGTCTGCACCTACCTGTAAGGTTCGGTGGGAAGCCAATGGCCATATCGACCATTGTGTAGGTTCCAGACTTGAACGTCCGGACCCCTGATATCGAGAGAATTGGTAGTTTTGGGAGAGGCTCATCGTGATGATGGTCGTGATCGTGATGTTCGTGGCTATGTTCTTGAGCATGCTGCGGAGCTGTCGCATCTATGATCGTCTCGTTTGGCTCGCCTTTCAAGCTCAAGACGAAATCTTCTATCTTTTCCGTAAGTTCTGGATCGACGACGTAGTCTACCAATTCCTTCGCTGCATTTAGACCAATCTCGCTTCCTTGCTTGATGATCATTCCTGCCACTAGTAATCCTCCGACTGGATCAAGCATCGGGAAACCAAGACTTGATCCAATGATCGCTACTCCTGCCAAGCAGCCTGAGAAGACATCACTTCGATGATGTAGTGCATTCGCTTCCAACACATTTGATCCTTCTTCTTTTGCGACTTTGAGTGTTGCGCGATACATCCATTCTTTAATGACGACGGAAGCGAGAGCGATCCATGCTGCATTGGGATCTAGAGCATGTGCATGGGCGTGACCGTGTTCGCCGAAGTGACCAAGGATGGACGTGCTATTCGATAGCATAGTATTGGCAGCATGGGCCAGCTCTGGCGCACTCGCCGACGCTGCTGTTGACAGAGCTTGCAGGAAAAGGAAGTAGGAATGGACGCCTGTTACACAAAGTAAGCGACGGAATGTAAGACAGTTCCCTGAAGACTCACCAATGCCCAACGCGCCTCCAACCAGCAGAGTCGCTACAAGCAGCGATCCGAGTGCTTCGAATTTGCCTGTGCCAAAGACGCGTTAGTCTGGCCAATTTAGGCTGTTCTACAAGGATACATACCGTAGCCATATTGGAAAGCTCTACTTGCCGGCCGCCTGCTGAGTTTCCAGCTGAAGAGCACGACCAGATCGCCGAGCAGGTCCGAGAGAGAATGCCCTGCATCTGCGAGCAGGGAGGCCGAGTGCAGCATCACGCCTCCCAGTCCTTTCGCGACTGTAAGAGCTACATTGCTTGCTAATCCCCACAGGATGATCCTAGACCCTTTGTCGCCTGCACCGCTGAATGCTGCTGCCAATGCAGCTGCTTCTTCGGTGTCGCCGGAATGACTATGCGTGTGGGAGTGTCCACCAAATGGACTATGAGAGTGCGAGTGGCCGTGATGCGACCCAGGACTCGTGGAGCTCGCGCGTTTCCCGCTGGCGGCCTCTGTTGCTTTGCCAGCATTTCTCTGCCGGAGATTTGACGTGGATGCCATTGATGGAAGTAGTAAAGGATGTGTTGAGGCAGAAAAGGGATGCAAACGCTGGGAGTTCGCGCTTTTCGAGCTAGGATTACGGTCGGAAAGACTTGAAGCTGAGCGCCGAAGGAGCTTGAAAGAGGTAGCAAGACGACAAGTTGTCGGTAAAGGTAGATGTATAGGCAGCTTTAACGCGGTTGTACGAGCGAGCTTAAAGCTCATTGCATGGCGTGTTGACTTTGGAGAAAGAAGAGAGAAAGCAAGAGCCTTGAAACAGAACTGATACTGACACTGACACTGACTTATAGGCGATCATGGGCCATCTAATCACAGTTTCTACCTGCAGGTACATCCATCAACGTATACGCTACCTGACATGACCTTATCATTGATGCTCCGCCAGTCTGAACCAGTGGTCTCTCGACTTTGACGGCAATCTTCAGCGGATCCTAGAGAGCATTCGTATCGCAAAAGAACGTGGATCAAAGCTTCGCGTTGGTCCGGAACTAGAGATAACGTAAGGCTTCTCAGGCTGCCTTGACTCTCCCCTATCCGGCAATGTGCAAGCTGATCGGTCACTTCGTTGTGTCTAATCTGTAGCGGATATGGCTGCATGGACCACTTTCTCGAAGGTATGTGATATCCTTCCGACAGCCAGACGCGTGAGCCGACGACTCTACAGGCGATACCGTTCTCCATTCATGGGAGGTACTTGCCCAGATCTTGGCAAATCCCGAGACGTATGGCATAGTATGCGATATTGGAATGCCCATCAATCACAAGAATGTCATTTACAATTGCCGGGTTATCATTTTCGACGGCAAGATCCTCCTTATCCGACCCAAGATGTGGCTCGCAAATGATGGCAACTACCGCGAGCTACGCTTCTTCACGCCTTGGACGAAGCACAGACAAACAGAAGAATTCTTCCTGCCGCGTATGATCAAGGACATGACTGGGCAGACGACCGTACCTTTTGGAGACGCGGTCATATCAACATACGACACCTGCATAGGCATCGAGCTCTGCGAAGAACTCTTTACTCCCAATAGGTGGGTGTTTACCTTCTGAGCGTGCTATCACGCCTAATACGCTTATAGTCCGCATATCTTGATGGGACTGGATGGAGTGGAAATATTCACCAACTCCAGCGGAAGTCATCATGAACTGCGGAAGCTTCATAAACGAATCGAGCTGATCAAAGAGGCAACACAAAAGGTGTGTGCGATCTACGGCACTGGCAATTGTCGCTGAACAACGATCATCAGTCTGGAGGTATCTATCTGTATGCAAATCAACAAGGCTGTGACGGCGACCGCCTTTACTACGACGGATGCGCGCTTATCGCCGTAAATGGCGACATCGTAGCACAAGGCTCGCAATTCTCCCTCAACGACGTAGAAGTCGTAACGGCAACTATCGATCTTGAAGACGTACGAAGCCATCGTTCAAGGAGTAGTAGATCCTTCCAAGCGGCTGTTAGCGAAAGCTATCCAAGATTCAGAGTCGAGACTGCCTTGAGCACCGGCAAGCCGGATGATCTGGTCGAGCTGGAAGTCAACAAGAAGCAAGAGCCGAGGTATCATCAAGCAGAAGAGGAGATTGCGTAAGTTGATTACATCGCGGCTGCCGGCTTATACTGATTTTCAGGCGATCAGCCTCGGCCCTGCATGCTGGATGTGGGATTATCTACGTCGTTGTCGTGCTCAAGGATACTTTGTGCCTCTCAGTGGAGGTATCGACAGCTGCGCGACTGCAGTGATTACCTACTCGATGTGCGTGCAAGTATGCAAAGCTGCAGCGGAAGGCAGTAAGCTTTCCCCCCTCTTTCTATAAAGGACGCTCATCAAGCTGATTTGGCGCGATAGATCAGCAGGTCATAGCTGATGCTAGGCGGATGACGGGAGAACCAGCAGACTCGGACTATATACCGGAAGACCCGAAAGAATTCTGTAGCAGGATATTCCATACTTGCTACATGGGTACGGAAAACTCATCTGCCGAGACGAGGAAGCGAGCCAAAGATCTGGCGAAAGCTATCGGAGCGTGAGTCAGCCTACACCTCCGTTTTCTTGACAGTGTTTAATATTCCCTTGGCTGGCATAGTTACCATACGGAGTGAGGGCATCATGCTAGATTGATCAATTGCGTTGACTTAAAGTCTTCTAGCCTCAATATGGATGCAGTAGTCACATCAATACGAGACCTCTTCGCCTTCGTTACGAGCAGAAAGCCAACCTTCAAGGTTCATGGTGGTACTTCTGCAGAGAACCTGGCGCTTCAGAACATCCAAGCTCGACTTCGTATGCTGCTAGCTTACTTTTTCGCACAACTGCTACCTTGGGTGAGAGGCAAGACTGGAGCTCTTCTGGTTCTTGGAAGCGCGAATGTCGATGAGAGGTAACTGGGCCGAGCTAACACGCAGACTTATGAGCTGATACATTGTAATTCAGTTTGAGAGGCTACCTAACAAAGTACGACTGCAGCTCAGCGGATATCAATCCCATCGGATCGATCAGCAAGACTGACCTCAAGCGCTTCATCGCTTATGCGGAAACCACTTTGAATCTGCCTATACTACAAGAGTACGTCGAACCCTATTATATCCACTGTGAACGAATCCTGAGCTACCCAATCACACAGCTTCCTAGACGCGACACCCACGGCGGAGCTAGAGCCCATAACCGCCGACTATGTACAAGCCGACGAAGCAGACATGGGCATGACGTACGAAGAGCTGTCTATCTTCGGTCGACTGAGAAAGAACGATAAATGCGGGCCTTACTCGATGTTCACCAAGCTCGTAGCTGAATGGGGGGCGGCACTGAGTCCGCTCCAGGTACGACAGCCTTCGGAAGTTTATACCGATACTGACGGTACATTGACATGGCAGATCGCTGAGAAAGTCAAGCTGTTTTTCTTCGAATATGCAAGAAATCGCCACAAGATGACCACGCTCACGCCGTCGTATCACGCGGTAAGTTCACTTACTGTGTGTCGTTCTTAGGGTCTCCGCTGAGATTGTTGCGGAATACAGGAAGCATACAGTCCTGACGATAACAGTAAGCTTGGTAGGAAGCGACCAGTCTGCTAGACTAACACGATGATTCACAGGATTCGATCTTCGTCCTTTCTTATACCCTTCGCGCTTCCCTTGGCAGTTCAGGAAAATGTAAGTCTTGCGCGCTCACTACCAGCATCGTCCACCTGACAGCTTTTCTCGCCGATCCAGCGATGAGCGCGCTGCGAATAGTGAGTGAATGAATATCGAGCATCTCCAAAGTATGCTGACGGTTTGCCGTGCAGTGCCGGACCGTAGCGAGCCCAACAAGAAGAAGGTAGACTAGCGTAATCACCCAACTGTACCGTTCTCATTGCATGTGGCGCTACAATCGCCAAAGGCGCAATACATAGCCTTACACAGCGAAACCAAGAGGCGACCCTTCTATATTAACCAATTATGGACGCGAAATGAGACTACTCTAAGGAGAGACCAAGTTATAGATGAGGAAATACTAAAATATATAGACTGACAGTCGAAGCAGATAGGTACCGCTTCTCGTCACCCAGTAAAAGAGTGTAATTTCGGCATGGTGGCCGTTTACAGGACGGATCCAAAGCCTCCCTTGGGATCACCGATAACCCTGTAGTTTCCAGAGCGCTCCTCTCTTTCGAGCTGTTTGCCTCTAGAAACGACATTGATGACTGCGTGTCCCTCGGGTGCTTTGGCCAAGAAATAGGTCAGCAGACCAATGAGTACCATAGGGTAACTAGAAAGAGCGAAGATGCGTGAGCTTTCAAGATCCCAGTGCATGATAATGCAAAGCAGCTTACGCGATGAAGTATAGGAAGTAGGGTTTATAGTGGAAGAGGAATAGACCGAATAGGAGGGAGTAGAAATCCGAAGTCATAAGTGAGATATTGTAGAAAGGAGCACTTGCGAATCGGAAGAGGAGAGGAGCGACAGAGTATAGAATGACCATTGCGCTGATGTAGGCGATGAGAAGACCGACATTGCGGCCTGTCCAGGCACTCTCGTATACTGTAGCGTGCTCGTAGCCACCGACTAGGATACCGTTGACGATGAAACCGACGAGTCCGAGCTGTATTAAGAAGAGTCAGGACCTGGAGTAGCATTAACCGCGGGTGGTTTCCCTTACAGCTCCAACGACTTCGTAGTGAGGACGACCTCGAACGAGATATTCCTCGATACCATTGCTGAGACCGTAGAGTGTAGCGCCGGCAATGATGAAGGCGTCACCTTTACCTGAGAGGAGGAGATAAAGATGCGTCAGCGAAATACCCACACACAGCGTTACACTTTTGGCATAACGTTACCTTTGTTCGAAAAACCCCAGTCTTTGCCAGTTCGGATATCACTAGCCACCAAGACGCCCAGTCCTCCGATACAGATACAGACACCGCCAAGCTGGAGCAAGGTATAGCGCGCTTTCAAGAGGAAAAAGGTGACGGCCATAGCAACGGGTGTGGACCAGGCTCCGAGAAGGAGGCAAGAGAGGAGATTGGTGTATCGGAAGCCTGAGGAAGGCATGTCATGTCAGATTAAGCGATTTCTGCCTTTGACAAGTTAAAAGTGACCCACCGAAAACGGTAAGGAAGTTACCGAAGACATCCTGTGTATATTTAAAGGATTAGTGAAATACTATAAACATGGTGTAGAGGCTGAATTAGCGTACGATCGCTGTAGGACGGCGAGCCAAAAGTCAGCCTTGCTCGCTTGCAACAGGGAGACTTTGCACGCACTTCCTAGAATACCATACTTCCAGCCATCGGTGGCCAACATCTTACCCCACGCTCCAAATCCGTACTTGTAGATAGTGAGGGGCGTGTAGATGCCCATCAAGGCGGCATAGCTTGCGCAGGAAATGTACCTCAGTACTCGTCCTGAACAAAGAGACCGCGGGGAATTGCGCTTACACGAAGAATGTCTGAGTAGCTGGGAGAGACCATCCTCCCATTCCAAGCTCGGTAGTGACTACACTGGTGCAGGTGATGCAGAGGGAGAGTAGTTGACCAGCCTGAAGAATACCATCAGCACACGGTCATTCCCTGTCATAACAGATGGTATGCTTACTATGATGCACAATGCAAGTCGCGGGGTTATGGACACTTTCACTCTTCTTCCTAAGCTGGTGAAGAACGGGCCGACGCCATTGTGGAAGTCGAGACCTGGCAACTCGGCTCGCGCTTTCTTGATACTGGCTTCTTCTTCTCGAGCGCCTCCAGACTGGGGAAGCAAGTCTACATCGCTAAGCTTTGAAGCTTCGGTATCGAAAGAGTCGCCAGCGGGTTTTCCATCTTCCATAGGAGTTTGGGGAGCAGCTCTTGCGCCAGACAGGGACATTTCAGGCATAACAGACATCTCTTGCGAAGGTTTTGTCGCGGTACCGGTAGCTGGAGCGTAGGACATGATGGGTGATCAAGGGCAGGATTTTACGATATGACAGATGACGATTGGGAACTTGAAGAATTGGAGGGGAAAGCGTTCTTCGTGTGGATTATGGCAGATGGTTAAGAACGCTTAGAGTCCCACTACCACTGGCTTCAAGGGGTTGTAAGGAAAAGAAAAAAAAGAAAAGACTTTCAGGTTCATCTGTCTCGCAAAATCTTCATCGACTTCTCCGCCCGCCACGACGTGGGGGTACCATCTTGGCTGATGCTTTTGACACTTTCTGCAGCGAAGTCACTGACCTATGCATCCATCTCGACACCGAGGCCTACACGCATATGTTTTCTGTCGAAAGCTGGCCCTTCGATCTGGCCTGGACGTCTGAGGAGTGATGGCCCTCCTCGCTCACTTGTTCTGGGACATCTATCAGTCCCCGTTGAGAACTCTGCGCTTCCCAAGCTCGATGTCCGCCTGGTCTCGACTCCGTTCTCACTGCCCTTGTCTCTCTTTGTTCCGTCTTTCTCAAGATTCTACCCTTATCCTGCAGCTACCTTTCGCAACAAAGCAGAGCTGCCCACTTTGCAGACTACTTCAACTATCTAGACCGCTCATCTGCTCTTGTTTCTGCTCATACCCCACACACGCAAACAACACCTGCCAGGAGAAGTACTTCAGCGCGACAAACATCAACCATGTCTGCTCAATCATCGCCTGCTCACACAAGACGATCCTCTGCTGTCTCTAGCAGCCGAGATCAGAGTCCTGGTAGCTCGCATTCCGGTCGAGGCTCGACTAACAATAACTCGGCTAGAAGGCTCTCGGGTCCAAGCGCTCCTGCCCCTACTTCAGGCTCCCACGATATCATCAGACGTTCAACCTCCACTTCATCTTCGTCGAAGTCCGCGGCGTCTGATGTGTCGACCGCCTCCCGCGAGAGCTTCGATAACTTCAAGAAAGAAGCGCTCCACAAAGTCAATAATGACGTAGCGTACTGGTCCAAGCGCACCAAGTCTACGAGTTCGGCGACCTCCAGTGTTTTTGACGATCTTGCGAAGTCACAAATGAAACCATCGCAAACCAAATCTTTATACAGCTTGTCAGATTGAAGCCAGGGCTCAACGAAGCGATTTATAGTATGCAAAAATACCTTGGAGTATCACGTTCCGCCGATGTTCGCAAAGCCACGGAGACCGGTGCGCTCGAGTATGTGCATGCCACCGAGCGTGAGAAGAGGCGCTCAAACCAGACAGGAACTTCTCTCATGGTAAGAATGTTCGCTAAGCTCGAACAGGATCGCAGAATAATGTGGGAAGCAAGGGAAATGATATTCATTCGTCAGGATGATACGTATTTAGAAGAAGTCAGTGCATTCCTATCCAAAGCCCGCAGTCACCTTCAGGCGTTCGAAGGTTGCGGATTAATTCAGGAGATGTTGGCGCCAGTAGACATTTTCTAGCATATTACTGCTTCGAATGCAAGACTACGATTTCTGACCAAGTTTTTAACAGTGTGCTGCTATAGAAGAAGCTGTTCTTTTTGCAGTTCACTGCCTCCCTTACACCTTCTGGTTGCTTCAGTAGCCCCCGTGCACATGTGCATCCGTCCCTACCTTCACCTCCGATTGAAGTCAGGTCCAGACCTCAGAAGGTCAGTAGAGGTGAGCACCTCTGACCTTTTTTGACCTCAAAAGACCTTCGCTGACTTTTCGAAACGTAGTCCCATCCAGGTCTTTTCCTCTTCTTGCTTGCGGGGTGGTGGGTGGGCGAAAAAACGGGAGCTGTTCGGTGTAAGTGGAGATTACTGGTTGGAGCAGAGACAATCAGGCTGACTCCAGTTTTACGGAAGCCTCCGTTGGTGCCGAGGCAACCAACACCAAGTGTTCCAGCCGACTTTTTCTAATCATTTCAGTTATAAGAGAATTTCTGCTTTTGCGAGCTCGATCAGTTGTAGTCCAGCTGTAACGCCTTTCTGATTCACACTTGTCCGCGAGGAAGGAAGACCTGGCTGCTCAGCGAATATGCTTGAAGTCCCATGCTGTGCTCTGCGCTTGATCCTGTGGTACATGATGTGTTTGTTGGTATGTTCATCTTGTCTGAACCATGTTGTTTCCGCGACTGGTATGTTTTGTGAGCCGCCGATCGCATCGACCATTCTCCGACTGGATTTGGTTTCAGGCCTGGCCGATGACACTTGGTTGAGAATGTTGTAAACATTGAGATGCCTACAAACACCGAATACATATCTGCCTCAGCTTGTTTCCTCAATCAACTCATCCACTCCACAGCTTCACAGTAGCTTTTCATCGCAGCTCACCAAATATACCTCCACATACTTCACACACTTCCATCAGCATGTTCTTCGCAAGATCCACCATATTCGCCATGTCTGCTCTCATCATCAGCGCATCAGCGTCTCCTCTCCTCTCACGCGCGTCAAACGAGCTCATCGAGCGCGACTTTTTCTGCGATGTCAAGAACGTCCAGTGCTGTGATCAGATGATGACTAAAGCAGATGCTGCAAAGTCATTCGGAAACTTGTTGGCGCTGCCAGATGGTCTTATCGGAGGTGTTGGCTTGGGATGCAGCGTAAGTACCTGCAAACACTTTCAGAGCGAAGCCGATCGCTGACTGTTTCGATTGTTACAGCCTGTCGGCATAGCTGTAGGCTCAAAGTGCAAAAGCACCCCTGTATGCTGCTCGTCAGTTTCCCAAAGCGGTCTCAGTAAGCGGTCTTCGCGCGCGAACGGCCCCGTATACTCACTAACAGTCGTCACCCAGTCAACGCTGGCTGCTCTCCCGTTTCAGCTCTCTAAGTCTATACCCTGTTCGACGTCAGCGTAAGTTCCAGACTAGATCGGACCCTGCACATAAACACTTAGCATAAACAGCATCAGCCCAGCATCCCAGCATCTTGTTGTACTTCGTCTTAGCATCTTATTGTACCTAGCATTCCTGCCTCTCTGTACAGATAACTTCTCATACAACACCTTCTCTCCCTGTCGAGCTATTCCTACTCTTCCATCTTGCTGTCTTCCGCAACATGACCATTCGCAGTACCGTTCTGCTGTACCGGCATGGGTGCTTGCTGGCTTTCCTGCATCGGCGGCTTCATAACGGCATATATATCTTCTTTTCTCCCCTCGACCTCATCTTCGGGCAAGACGTTCTTCCCGCCCAACGTCACTTCAATACCACCCCAGTACTCGACTCCTAGATCTGAATAATCGTTGCGTGGTTCTCCTTTTCTTGCACGACGTTTTCGGAGGAGAGTATGGCCTGTGAGAGGGACGTAGTAGGCTGCTTTCGGCTGCTGAGCGGAGGTGGGATCTTCGCCTTCGTCGAGATACACGATGTACTCGGACCGTACTTCTCGTCGAATCGCATCGTAGTCTCGGATAAAGCGGAAGCCATGCTGCGAACGTGGACAAAGTCAGTCTTTTTGCTTACTTTGCGAGAAATAGTAATGAAGCATACCTGATCATCCTCCGTAACGACAGCAGTCTCTTCACCCGTCTCGTCGGCATCATTGACGATATCCCAATCTACGCCTTTGCCCATTCGACGCTTATGGCCATATTTCAAAGAAGCCTCATCGTCGTCCGGTAAGAAGTATGCGATTCTATTCGTTCCATTCTCATCGAGTTCTGTTTCCAAAGGTCGGAAAAGTGCCATATTTCCAGAGTGAACAGCAGGTAACGGTGTTTCGGCCTGTCAGAAAGAAGCATGAACGGATCAGTTTGGCGCACTTGCATACAGGAAAGACGAGGTAAGAACGCACTCCACCAAGTCTTGCGCCCTCAAAGGGATTATCGGCAAATTTGAATAGAGCATATTGATTTCCCCATAGTGTCTCGTCAGGAAGGATGTCGAAAGATTCTACGGCCGTCAAGTGCGCTTTTGTAGGATGTTTGATAGATTCGAGAGATGTTGTTTCTAATGCCGAGAAAGTAGATATGATGGCTTCGAGCTGTTGTTCGATAGTAAGTTCTGCAGGCTGAGCACTGCTTTGAGCGGCCAGTCTAGAATAGAAGAAGGATCAGCTGCATCGTAGATTGATGTACTGCCAGACTGCGCACTGATTCGCTGTAACCTGCTTCTGCGCAGCTTGCGACGTCTGCGCTGCAATAGCTTGATCTGTCCGCTTCAACCACGGCATAGTCTGTTTCCTCCTATCCAGCGCCTGCGTCCCTCCATTCTGATTATTCAATCTTCCATTCCCAATCAGATCCAAGCTCGCTGTCGAAGTACTAGGCATCATCCCAGCATTTGCAGGATTGACACCTGGCGGATCCACGAGGAGCGCAATATCTTCATCGTCCAGCTCGACGTCCAGCGCATTGATATCAGGACACATCTTCCCATCTCTGCCCTGGGTCTTGCTGTCCCAATACCCGGGGACTAGGTTCTGGTCCAGAGGCATACCGCCTTCAGCGTCGACGAGCATAGGGATAGGTCTTTCCATGAACAGAGGAACGAGAAAGTCATAGCTTGCATAGCGCGATGGATCAGTCTTGATGGTCAACAGTTTCGGCGGGAAAGCTGGCGGTGGAAGTGGATTCTGAAAGCGCTGTCGAACCAGCAGATCCGTCTTGCTGCAGACAGAAACGAAGCATGTATCATCAGCTTTAGAATTCAATCTTGTATCTTCTTGCTACTTGTCTACGCGAAAGAAGTCTTACCTCTTTTTCGACGACATTGTATCGTGTCGTGTCGGGTTGCAGGCAAGGAGCAAGTGAAATGAGAAAGTCAAGCAGCTTTTAAGAGGGTATCACGGTCGTGTATGTATGTAGATTGATACATGTCATTCAGGTGATCTGCCTCGCGTTATAGCGATGTTATATTCTCCTAGTTCTGCTTGCCAACATCTGCTTTAGTGCTATCTTCGCCCTTCTCTAGATCACTCGCAAATAGCGCTGCTCCAGCTGCATTCGTGAAGGAGAAGACTACGTTCAGAACCGGAATGACCTGGAGCAAAAGAGCTGCCGTTCCCATTCCGCTGTTGAAATATTGTTCAGCTTCTCTTAGCGAAGAAAGGAGTATGGCAGCCCACGTGTATGCGCCGCGTCGCTTCTTGATGAGAGCGTCCTTGTCTTGCTGGCTCATCTTCTTGAGCTGGAAATATCGGCCTGAGTAGAGGATGTTAGCATGATGTCGAACGGAAGGAAGTTACGACTTACTGTGAAGGCTAGGACCCTGCTTGGATCCGTTGAGCAGGAAGCTATATCTCACAAGTCAGCTACTCAGGCCATTTCCTGAGCTGAGAGACGTACAAAACGACGGAACCGACTGCATTTATGCTAGATCAGCGAATGTGTCCATTACAGTGAGATCATTTTTACTCACCGACAGGGATAAAGTTGAGGGGAAGTGTCAGGAGATAGTATGCGACACTGAGAGCTCATTCAGCTTGCTGTTTCACAAAAACCCTAAGGTATGACACCCACTTTCCAGGCGAGAACCTAGCCAGTGGGCTGATGAGGACCTTTCCAAACTTTTTGGTGGTACCTTCTTGCTTGACCTCCCTTCCATTTGCAACGAGGGTCTGGAGACCTCTTTGTAATAGAACGCGATCGAAGACCTCCGTTGTTAGATTGTCGAGGATGAATGCTTTTGAGAGGGTTTGGAAGATCTGTCACTACGCGTTAGCTGTCTTCTCAGGCATTGAGCTGGTTCGCTCACCAGGTACGCCTCGGACAAGCAGCTGCCAAGGTCGGATGTCGAGTCAGCTTGGACCCATGACACCAGAGCGAGAAACAGCGCACAGAGGGACAGCCGATACGAATCCAATTGGACCAAAGCTGATGATACTGAGGAAAGCGGCCTGAGGCAAGTATAGGAAGAAGAAGACACCTCCTAGAACAGCTACAGACAGCGCCAGAGCAGGTGGGAGAGCTTTGATGATTGGACCCCAAGTGTTTCGATGAGTCCCTACGTAGACTATGCCTTTTAAAGGGTAGAGCCAGGCGTTTGAATGGACGGCGTCTTTGGCTGTCGACACTGCAAACTTGGACTGAGAGTGCAGCTCTTGCTTGGTGCGGTCGACATAGTTGGACATCTTTGCAGCTTAGGATGTATCAGTTGTTGGTAGAAAACAAAGAAGCAAAGAAGCAGAATATTCAGGATGACAAGCAAGAGGTTGGAGTGCCTGACGCGAGCTCGACGTCATCAACAAGCGCGTGGGGTACCACAACTAGGCACAGTGCAGACAAGCAGAAACATTGTACTTGCGGTCCTGAGTACTGTGTTGTATGCTATTCCATTGCTGACAAGGTAGCCTTGTATTGGTACAACATCTCTGCTCGAGACTAACGAGGTTGATAGATGATAGATAGATTGCAGCAGAGGAGCACATATGTTTCCGGAAAGAAGACACTACTGCTCCCACTTCCTTGCTAGCATAGAGTCAGGCGGTCTAGTCGCGACTTTGCCCTTTTTCACTTCGTCCCATGAAGTCGATAGGGAAGTACCATTACTTTCCTGGAGCATCATACACACGCTCAGCACATACCTAGACCGAGTAATCAGGAACGCACCTGATAGCTTTTCATCATGGCTTTCCTCTGATCGTCCGTAGCGTTTGCATACAATTTCTGGAACAGCTTGTTGAGTTCACGGTCTCCTCCTGCGTTCTTGTCCTTCTGATCTTCAGGTATAGGTGTGTCTTCTTCTTTCTGGATCTCTGCGGCCATGGCATCCCAGTTCTTCTGTGTCTTGGAGGATGAAGGATAGGAGGGCGCGGCTTTAGTCGCAGAGGAAGCTGAAGGAATATACATGATCAGTATTATACTCCTGAACGAGAGAGGCTGACCACGCACAAGATACAGACGCGCCGGCGGTACTGCTTCCGGACTCTTCATCTCCTTCCAGCTTGCTCCATCTCACTCCAGCAGCCTGTTTGACGAGCTTGATTTCAATCTTTGTACTCATGACTTTATACGAGCTAGCTTCGGGATTGATGCTTCGAGCCAGTGGGTCCAGGTCAAATACGACATCTGCGCCGGTAGGGAGGGTGATATTAAGAGAGACCTAGTAGTCGACATATACATGTTAGGAAGTCTGTGAGGTGAAGGGAGAGGGCGTATTTGGTAGCTGCACACCGATCGAGCAGAGAGGTCGACCTTGAGGTTTTCCTCTTTTACATTCTTGATGAAGACAGAGAGCACTACCTGCAGGCAACAGTATCAGTCTGTATTGCTTCAGCCAGCCAGATTGGCCCGACTTCAGCCAGGATCAAGCACCTCGTTGTCAGATTGATACCATTCGTGCCTGTTCATTTCATGCAAGGTAAGTCACAATCAAAGCTCGTTTACAAGGTCGCAGCTATTCTGCCCACCTGATTTTGGGTGCTGGAGCGTCTGCCATTGCGAACGATGATGGTGTGAGAGCAACCCGAACACGGCTGATTGACGCGCTCAAAGAGCACGAGATTTCTAGACCTTTCTATCTGATAGCCAAATATGTCTGAACGACGTTGGTGACGAAGAGTAGCTTTACTTTATACAATGACAATGACAATAGAGTATTCATAACAGGTTCCAAGAGATTCGCTTTAATAACGTTTTTGATCAAGATATCTTGATCAGGCTTTGGTCCAGAATTCACTTCCCTATTTATGATCTTGGACGGTCTCCCCAATCTATACGACTCTCCTTCTTCTCGCCTAGCAATTCTTCCAATCTTTCCCTGAGCGCCCATTTCGCAGTCAAGCCAGATAACAATTCTTCATTTGGGTATTTATCCGAAAGCATATCCACATATGCTGGTATAGAAGTAGGCCTCAACACTTTCTTGAGAGCTGTCACAGACCGGATGCCTGCTTTTTCCAAAATCTCCGTGTAAGGGCTTAATACATCGGCGGGTAGAGATCCATTCGCTTGTGTTTTTGCCTTCTTCGAGTTGGGGGCGGGAATAGGAGCAGTGACAGTAGGAGGAGGAGCAGGAGCACTGAGTCTGTCGAGAAGAGAGCCGGTACTTGAGGGTTTGGGGACCGCAGAAGTCGGAGTATTAACGGTAGATGAAGTTTTGTTTGTCTGATCGGCACCCTTGATACGTAGACCAGATCGGACGATACTTGCTTTCAGGATCTGACCATCGGCTTGCATGTTGCTGAATAGGACGGCGTCAGCTAGCTTCTTTGGCAAGATTTTTTGACGGCATGGCTCACTCAATACTTGAGACCGCAGACTCAGCTTCCTTCATGACATTGAAAGATACTTCGAAGATTCGACTTTCGACATTTTCCGAATCAGGTGTCGAAGACACTGCAAGGACAATTCCAAAATCGTCACAGAAGTACTGAAAACGACCGCAGAATGGCGTCAGTATACGGTCTTTCAGCAAGTGTAGATTCTAGAAGCTTACCTGTATATCGCTGTGGCTTGTTCCAGGCGCTAAGTTTCGAATGAGAATTTTCGGCTTCTTCTTCAGACTGTCTAACGTGTATCCTTCCGCCAGATATGGTTCATCCATAGGAAGTGGTTCGACTACTTCTTGTGCTGATGGAATATCATCAACTTGAGGTAGGACTTCAGGCTTGATAGGTTCTGGGATCTGCTCTACGATGCGCGGGGGAGGTGTATTAGCTGGAAAATTAAGTCAGTCAATGGCACAATCTCAGTACGAGGAAGCTCTTACATCTCAGCTCGATATCCTTGGCGTCGACCGGCTCTTGCATAGAAACTTGAGAGAGGTCGCTTTTGGCAGATCTAGGAGGAGGTGTGTCTCCCTTGACTCGTTTAGACTCGCGCACATCCTCTTCTGCTGCATCATTCCTGTCTGACTTGCGTTCTCGAGTATCTGGCTTGTCCCAGCGAGAGATTCTTCCGCCATTCCTGCGATCTCTACGCCCACCATCCTTTCCACCTGCTATCGGTTCATCGTGTCCACTCTCATTCTGAACACTTGTATCTTGTCTCTCAGGCGTTCTTGCACGTTTTAGGCTGCTTCGCCTGTCTTCGCGGTCGTCTTCTCGCCTGGAAGATCTGTCTCGTGGACTCGCTTCTTCTCTAGGTTTCCGCTCGCTGTCCCTATCTGATCTCCTATCTGAGCTTCTATAGTTGTCATCCTTCCTGCGTGCATCTGATCTGCCAGAGTCTCGTCTGTCTGAGTCACGATCTCTTGCTCTGTCTCGCCTGCTATTATCGTCCTTGCTCCGGTGAGTGTCTCGGTCCCTGTCCTGCTCTTTCTCCTTCTCCTTCTCTCTGCGGTCGCCTCTGTCTCTGCTGCGACTGCGTTCACGAGGTCGGTCGTCTCGCCTGCTATTACGACTCGACCTGTCTTCTCTTTCGGTCTCGCGAGCAGATTTAGGAGGAGTTCCAGCTCGTCGTACATCGTCGCGATTACGATCTCTATTTGAATCTGACCGTCTTGCATTATCTCTTTCTCTGTCTAGATCTGGGCTTCTAGGTCTTGCACGACGGTCAGGGATTGTATCTGAAGACGGGCGTGCGGCAGAAGGAGGAGGAGGAACAACGTCTCTTGCATTGTTGTTCGTAGCTCCATTTCGCATATTGAATGGTGAACGCGGCTGTTCACCTCTCGAAAAGTTTCGCATAGCTACGACATCTGCTGATTTCGCTGGTGAAGCAGAAGGGCCAGGATTTCTTGAGATTGCAGATCTATCGTCTCTTGCATTGTTGTTGCGATTGTTGTTGTTATTGAATGCATTTCTGGAAGAAGCTGCTGATGGCCTGCGCCTGTCTGGCGAAACGCTTCCACCGTGAGACGACAAGGCTACTCTGGCTTTGAAGGCTGATCCACCCTGCGCTGAGGCATCCTGTACTGGCTTCCAGTTGGCCCAGTCATCGTCAACGCTCATTTCGAGCTCAAGTAAGTCCTGGCGAGAAAGCAACAGACAGACAGGCAGGCAGAAAGCTTCGATGTTTGCTGTTTGACATACTTTGACAACTCAAGCTGATTGTCCGCATTTGTTGTCATTTCATTAGATTTCTACTACTTCTACACGGTACTGTCTTTGGGTGCGTCTTCATTCCCGGCCTCTTTCTCCTGCCGACGCTTGTCTGCAATAGCTTGCTTTTGCTGCTCAACCTCCTCTTTTGTTTTCAAGATAGTCGCATTTGGATACAGGGCTTTTATCGACTGCTTGAAGCTGTCCAACGCAGAATAATCGGCCTGTACATCTGTTTTCAGGAACTCGAGAGCCGCTTGAATAGTCTAGCGAAAGTACCACGTCAGTATAACCCTAAAGCATATCGGAATGGGACGTACAGCGAGCGTGACCTTATTCTCTTTATTAGCAAGCTGTGACAGAATGTCCACAACGCCAGCCTGGTCTTTCTGTTGCGAAATATACCATTGTGCCTTAGCAGCCGCTAACACAGCGTTTGCGTCACGGGGATGCTGCTGCAGGTAGTCTGCATTGTAATTTTCGAGCGATCCTGCTGCTTCAGCGGGGATGAACGACTCAAGCTCTTTCAGAAGAATGGCTTTAAGGTCTTCTGAAACTCCAGATTCGGACGATTGGATGGCAGAAAGGCATTGGACGGCCAGACTATGCAGCAGAGGCGAGGAAGAGTCGATAGCTTGGACATTGTCCAGAGCGCGGAGGGCTTTCAGGTATTGATCTGGGACAGATCGACAAATCAGCTTTTACGCTAGTTTGTAAAGCCTAGGGGACCTACTTTGTCTAAGCGCAACCTTGAAGATCAGCTCTTGAGCTTCAATGTTGTCTTCACCTAGCAGCTCAAGGTGATCGAGGAAAGCGCGAGTCTGCTTCAAGGGTGTTTGCGTGCTAAGCAGCTTTTCTCCGTTTGGATCAGCGTCCACAGGAACATCAGGATTTTCTTCATCTGTTGTCGGCTTCTTGCTATCCTCAGCCGCGCCGTTAGCTGCAGACAAGACGCTTAGCCGTGTCCGTCCTCCAACGGAGAATGAACGGCAGACGTACTATGACTACCATTCGGCTGAGAGGCTGCTTGAGGGTTCTTGTCCAGCTGGAGATAGATCTCTACAGCACCTTTGGCAGCGTGCAAGAAGCCAGGATGCTTGCGCAAAGCGTTGTTCGAGCGAGTCATGCTGTGTGTCCGCTATATTAGCCGGTATCGCTGCCACCTGGATGGTGTTGGCTTACTTGACACACGCTCGCAGCGTGAATTTGCGCATACAGTATGATTGGAAATCGAATTCGTCTTCGAATATTTCGGCGAAGATCTGCTCGATAGTCACTTCAGCTGTGTCGATATATCCAAAACAAAGCCGAGGTATCGCACCTTCTCTACTTGATGATACCTCTTCAATGCCAAGCCAAGCTTTCCCTGCCTTCTATACGAATCTCCTTCTGCCAACAAGAACCATATGCACTGCATCTCCGTCAGGTCCGCCAGCGGTGACTCCGCCCCATCCCTCGTGAACAAGCCAGCAGTCTCTTCTGCTTTTTCCACCTCGTCTATCCTAAGTAGGTACTTCAGGTGTTTACCATTCAGATAACGATCTTGTCCATCTAGAGCTCTTGCTTGAGCCATAGATTCTTCCGCGGCTAGATAATCGCCTGATCTCTTCAAGATACGAGCTTTGATCATAGGTAATTCGGGAAGAACGGGCGTATGTGAGATAGCGAGGTCTATAAGCTCTAGACCTTTCGAAAGATCGCCAATATGCGCGTGCGTCTGCGATAGGAAGTATAGAAGCCAGATGTATGTCGTAGGCACTTCTTCCGCATCCTCATCTTCATCCCCTTCAAGTGTCTTGCCATTCTCTAATAAGTGTTTAAACTCCTCTGCGAGACCTAAGATGATCTGGCATTTCTCCGAGTTGTCGAGCAAGCGCTTCAAGTCGCTGAAAAGAGAAGGTATGCCTTTCGTCAAGCCATCAATCATGTACGTCCGTACGCGCTTTCGGAAGAGATCCCCTGCTGCGACATCTAGTACTGTCCTTCGTATCGTACGCGAGCGAGGAAGGCGGTCCGTCAGGTCTGCTAGTGCAGCCAGAGCTTCTTGTCTGTTACTGTCGTCTATGGCGGCTGGATAGCAGGACTGTCAGAGTGCCCAGAAAGCCGGAAGTCTCTGTTCAGACTCACTGATATCAATGCCTTTACAGCTCAGGTATTCCTTGACGTATCCTTTATGATCCGGATTATCTTCCAGTAGCGCGACATAGCTCAATTCAGCCGTCTTCATCTTGCCCAAGCTCTTTTGTAATTTCGCATTGAATTCCTTCTTCGCCAACAAATCCACGATGCGTCTTCCTTCTTTCTCCAGCAACTCTGCGCCTTCTTTGAACTTGCCAGCTTCGATAAAGACCTGTATCCTGTATAGCACGAACTCCGAATAGTCAAAATCATGCGCAGGGACGTTCTCGACCATGTCGGAATAAGACTTCAGGTACTCGAGTGCTTTGTCGTAGTTTCCGCCTAAATGGTAGGCGACTGCAACTGCTGTCCAGTTATATCGAATCCTAGGCTGAAGTCGTAGAAGATGGAGCCGGGATGCTGCTGCGGCATCGTATTTTCGAAGATGTAGTTGAAGGTTGATCATGTCTCGTAGGATATTCAAGTCGTTCTGCGAAACCAGCAATATATTGTCAGCACAATTATTTGGTTTGGACCCCAACAAGAAAGACTGACCGGCTCTATACGGTTTCCTTGGGTATAGCATTTCAAGGCTTCTACGTACTCTCTATCTGCGCGGTGGATGAGGGCATTGACGTGCCAGCATACATGGCTCTTTAGGTCCAAAGCGAGTCCTTGTTTCGCCAATGCTTTGCCCTCTTCTCGCTTGCCCAGATTATACGTACTGAGTCCTTTCATGCATGTCGTTTCTGCATTATCATCATCATTCAACACATTGCATTCAAATCAGTATTTGATCTTTTGCTTTGCTCTTTTCCCTTTGTCCTGCCCAAAGTCGAGGCAACGCAACTCACGAGCGTTCTGGGGGTATTTCTTGAGCAGTTCATCTGCAGTCTTGACGCTGGCTGTATACTTCTTCTCCTCGTAAAGCTGGAAAACTTGAGCCAGCAACGGCGCATCTTTTGGACCGATGAATTGCGGATCTTTCGACTGCTCGTCCGCTACGACATTCTTGATGGGAGGAGCAGACTTGCCGCGAACATTCTTCGCGAGTCTAGGTGGCATAGGAGATTGCTGCTGATGATTGGACTGATGCGGACGACAGAATGCGAAAGAGGTCAAAGATGGACTTTGGATGAAACAGCTATGACAAAGTGCTTTGTACATACACCCAAACTACCGGATCCTTACAAGAAGAAGGCTCCACTGCAGCGCCAATGCTCCTCTTTTACCCTGACTCGAATGGCTACTTCCTACGCTTTCTTTCCATACTTTCCTGACACGCTCGATTGCCTCCAATCCCCTCTGAACCCATAAACTACACGTTCCAGCCAATACCGCAACCCCTATCACAGACACCCTGTCAGCATTACCCGATACAGGAGCGTCCGCAAGGCTGCTTACCCTAGGCAGCATCTCCAACAACCACCATATCGTCGAGTATGGACCGAAGCACATATATCGCGGAAGTGATGGTGCAGAGATTGCTTTGACCACCTTGTCAGCAAAGACATCGAGGTCCATCGCTAGACGGGCCAATCGACGTTATTTTTCAGCTCGTACAGCTTCCTTCTACCCTTAGCAGATCCCTACATATGGACTCACGGTTATTCTCAGGCTTAAATGGATCCGATGCACGTTTCTGTAAATGCCGCTTCATAGCTTCGATATGGGCATAAAAGCTATTTGGTCCAGGCTGCCATGTCAATCCACTCTCGCCGGGCATGTTCAGATGTGTGCCAATGATTCCTGGCTCTATGAGCATAACATGCACGCCAAGTGGGATGAGCTCATGCTGTAGACTTTCGGTCCATGATCGAGTCGCTGCTTTCGATGCTGCGTAGCTTGAGAAGCCAGGCTAATACCTAAATTATGAGTTGACAGCGTTGTGCAGTGGTGATGTGGCGCACCTGCCCTAGCCCAGATAAGGCTGAACCAATATTGACGATCAGGCCAGATTCTCGCTTTATCATGGAAGGCAGGACAGCTCTGGCTACTCTGGCCATGCCCAAGAGGTTCGTCTGAATGACGAGCTCAAAGTCGTCTATCGGAGCATCCGCGAAAGGATCCAGCTTAAGGATGCCTACGCGGATTGAGTTAGTAGAGTCGCTTTCATCCAGACAAGGCGAGCATATGATGCACCAGCATTGTTCACTCTGATGCAAATGTGTCAGAGTATGTACCTTCAAGCGAGTTTGGGGAAGCATACAGGATGTCGATCCTGCCTCCAGTAGCTTCCAAGATCTCGTCAACACCGGAGCAGACCGACTTATTGTCGAGGACATCCATCTTGATGATAGTGCACCCTAGGTCTGTCTACCGAGTCAGCGGGGCCAGAAGCTACTTCACAAAGCGGATAGAGCATGCACCAGACAAGTCGCCAGTCTTTTCAGGGCTTCTGGCAGTCGCAAAGACGTTCAGGCCGGCCTGTAGGGTCGTCGAGCATTAGAAGGTAGAGTTAAGAAGTCTATCATGGCACTGCGACCGACTTTTTGACAGGTGTTTTGCGAGCTGTCAATCAACACGTGATGAGGTGTCAGTTGTTCATCAGACGCGGTGACAGTTATTGCGCTCACTGCGTGGCCTATCCCGCCAGTTGAGCATCCTGTGACTATTGCGACTTTGCGGTGACCATCAGCCCGCGACATCAATCAGTGTGAGACAGAGCCAGCTAGGTTCAGGTCAAGCCAGATTTCAAGCAAATGATCCCGGAACTGCGCATAGTTCGTCTGTGTGCATGTACGTCTCAGGTCTCGATGTGTAGCGTAACAACTCTATCCATCTACCTCCCTATCTAGGCACCTTTTGCCTGGCCTCTAGTGGCGGATCAGCAACGGGCCTGTTTACAGGCTTGACTGAAACCGACACTTCCAACGCACGAAACGCAGGTTGACTCTGCTCCTCAACTACTTACAAGTGAACAATCATGTTGTGAGTAAATCCCACGCGAAAGAGCGACGTCGAGATGAGCCCGGCCTGAGCTGAGCTGAGCCTGGCCCGCACAAACGCAGCGACGCAAACGATGATACATCCATCTACAGCAGGGACAGCAGGTATACAGTAGCCATAGCTAAGACTTGTAGCGCTCAATTCGCTGACTTTGTGCTCGCAGAATGCCCTCGCTGGTCATGGAGAATGGGCAAAGCATGCAAGAGTACTATGCCCAGCTGCAGGCAAGCGGGCAGCTTAACGGCAGCAAACCAGGCGCAAGACCTCGAAGAAACTCTGGCAGTTCAATCATGTAGGCCTTCAATCACATCGCGTAGTTCCAGCATGGCCCCTTTGTTGATGGCCTTGGCCCCAATTTACTCGCCTTGAATGTACGCAGGTCCGACACTGAGCGCAAGTATGGATGGTCAGGCAGTAGAGGAGGAGTCAGTAACGAGAACGCTGCGCCAAAGTATCGCGTAAACAGCAACGGCCAGCTCGTCCTCGCAGACTCAGACAAGCCAACGACAACACAGTCTTCGACTTCAGCTCGGCCTACCTTGAAGAGTGCACTCAGTGATACTTCTACCAGTAATGGCAGTAAGCGCGACCCTAGAGAACATTCTCTCAAGGAGACAACAGCGGCCCCAACTGATCGAATTCTTAGAACCAATGTACAGACCTGCTTTCGCACCTTCTGCCGACTTGCCTGTCTCTGAAGACGAGAACGATGAAGATCTAGACCGCGTCATTCAACACGATTTACCCACCACACGTGGTGTCAAACCACGAACATCCCTCAAGCAGAAATTGGGTAGTTTGGTAGCACGTGTCGGAAGTGTTCGTAAAGGCACTTCTCCTCCACCACCTCTACCTTCTGGCTCGACTTCAGCTGTTTCGACTGGTGATGGTGTTCCTGCTGCTGCTCAGGGTGCGACTGTCAGGCGCGGCGTGACTGTTGGAGGAGGATCGACTAGCAGCCCCGGCAGATTAGCCCGACCAGAGTTCAACAGAAAGGGATCTAGCAACGTCAGTCAGAACACCATCAAAGAAGAGAAAGAAGGTCCCTTTGCAGACCCGAACAACAACAACAATGCATTACGCCCTATCCCAACTCTGCGCTTCGACAATGATAATGATGAGAATATCATGCGTGATTCAGAAGGCGGTATCTATGCGGGTGGCTTTGTGGGCTTAGCTAGGAAATTGAGTAGAAGAGCTACTACTGGTGGAGCGAGCTCAAGAGGAAGATCGTTGAGAGATGAAAGAGAGAATGCTGCAAATTCGATCCAGGATAGGGAAGCTGCCGAAGCTATGTTGAGGGGTGAGTTTTGCGGTCATCCTAGATTCCAGGCCCGTTCAGGAAGCAGAAAGCTAATTCGAACTTGTTAACGCAGACCTCGCTACTATTCCATTGCACAAACCACCACGTTCAGCACATGTACCCAATGCGAAACCACTTTCTTCTTTCCCACCACGCGCAGCACTCCGTACATCCACCGAGAACTCGCTAGCAAACGCACCTCGGTATTCCTACTATCAACGACCTCTAAACACCGCCGATGGGCCTCGTACACGGGATAATGGCGTAGATCGCTCAAACACAGTCGCTGGTCCTACTTCTTCTTCTGCCACTGCAGGAGGACTAGACAGACCTCGCTCATCAGGAGGAGGTCGAAGAGACAGATCTGGTTCCACGCCCTCCACCTTCTCGACGAGTAGCTCTACAGGCCTCGTATCGGGCGAGAAGAAGGCTTCGAAAATCCCCCCTGTTCCTCCTCTTCCAGAAGGATTTGCAGGAGAAGAAGACAAAGAGAAATCAGAGGGCGAATGGACCACATTCAAGAATAGCGAAAGCTCAACTAGTCTGGCTGCTAAGGCGCATGTTTAGGCATCTTCACTCTTTATAAGGTCTCTTTCTTAATAAAATCGCACCGGCTTTCACTGTCTTCTCTCTTCGTTCGTGTTATTTATATGTGTTCGCTGTATTTTACCGTAATAGTCAGATTATCCCGTCCGCTACTCATATTCATGTTTTGTTGATAGTATAGATCCTAATGATTGTAAGCTCGTAATTTCAATGATATTCCGCAATATCACCAAGAGTTCATCTTCTACTCCTTCGCATGTTGCGCAGAGTCCGTCTTCGTCTCTTGCTTACAATCTTGCACAACAACACATTTTTACATATTGGAACCGGTCATTTATGCTGTAGGAACTGATGCTGCTGGAAATAGTACTGCTGCAAGACGTTTATAGTCTGCAAGAAGCGTACTTACATCCCCTATGCGCAAGTCTTCCGCTTCACAAAGCAGGAACCGCTGTATAGGCGGTTCAGCATTACTGCCAGGCGTATCGATAATGGAGGTTTGTGAAGGAACTTGCGCACATTTCGTCTTCTGGAAAGACGGTCTGGGAGGGAGAAGAGGAGGTACCGTTATTGTCGGCGACGAGGGCTGCTCAACTGACTTTGTAGAGCTTGCTGAGCTTGAAGGTAATAAAGGCGACGAGGTGAACGCAGAGAACAGACCGCCCTGCTTGATACTAGGAGGTGTACCTCGATCCCCAGCTAATGGAGTGCCCACCGTAGGAGACCCTCCCAATCGCGAAAGGCCAGGCAACGCAGCCAACCTTGAACTGATGGATGTAGAAGACGTGTTTGATTCGTTCGAAAGGGTTGCTTCGATCTTGGGAGCTTTTCCCTCAGTACTCAACTGGTGCGGCGCGTCCAGCATCTCCGTTTCTTTGACTTCGTCCGACCCGTTTGTCCGAAGAGAAGGCACGACAGAGCTTAACGTCGATCTTCGAAGTATTGTGTCACGCAGAGACGTAGGCTTTGACGTTCCGCCCGCCAGTACACTTTGGACTTCCTCTATCGTTTGAGGCTGACGAGCTGCTTCAGTTACAACTGACGTGCGCGTTAGCAGACCGCCTAAAATCCGATATCCTCCAAGCCCAAGGTCCGCCGCCTGTCCTAGAACCTTTCCAGCTGACCCAACCATATCAGCAGCTCGATGTCTCATTTTCGGGGCTTGTGAAGCGAGCTCTTGGCTCGTCATTATCCTATCTGTGCCCAATCCGAGCGTTCCCAGATCGCAGCTCATCAAGAAAGCTCTGACTGCATCCATGTTGCATAGGCAGTACTCCCCTTCCCCTCTGATCAGGCTGTCTGCCCTGAAACGCTGGATGTACGACAAGTGTGATACTAGGTGGGAAGGATTGGCTTGGACGACTGAATATATCAGAAGTGGAAGTATGGCATCTGCGCTCGTTGATGATTGCTTCTTTGAAACTGTCGTACTGGTCTGGCTGGTCTTCGGTGCTTTCCTCACTGTCGGAGATGCAGGAGCAACTGCATCATCTTCGACAAAGTCGCGTGACGCTTTCAAGCCATACGAGTCTTGTAAAGACGCTTCAGGTAGCTTGATAGAAGGTAGCTCGTTGCTGTATGTAGATAGAGGACGGGACGTAGGCATTCGGGGCGTGCGTTCAATATTATGTATGTCGTCTGCGTCAATGGCTAGCCCAAGACTGGATCGCCCACCGAGCGACTTGGTATCGTCCGTCAGCTCATATTCGACTATGCTGTTGCTACGTGATGCTGGTCGCTCCCGGGCCTGGTCTTGCGTTAATGGGACTGCTGGAAGCTGCTCTAGCGAGTCTACGATGATCTTGTGGACTTGAACTAGTATTTGCAGTTTGGCGGATGGACTTCGACAGTCCGGCTCGTTCAGCCGCGTAAAGTCTGTTGGCAGCAGAGAGTCAGCGGCGACCCTTTCATCGCTGTGTAGGTACATACGAGTTCCGCATGTCTTCGTGATATCCTCGAGCCCTTCGCGCAATATTCTTCGCTCATCATCCCATTCTGCCGGACCACCACCCGAGGCTTCAATCTGCAGCCCAAGATGGTCAAGCGTCAAGTCCAGCATATGTAGGCCAGCGATTCTGGTCGCGAGGCTTTCATCGTCTCGTCTGTCTGTAGCGCTAGACGGCGAGAATATCCTGTTTTGCGATGAGATGAAAAGATGAGCCAAGCAATATCTCTGTGTCTGACTAGTACTGACTTGTCGTAAAGCATTTCACAGACGAATGCCTCTACCTTCTCTAAATTCCCGTCGATATCTACCGGCACAGCTGCATCATCCTTTTCGTTGCCCTCCTTGAGCGGTTCATCTCCGCTTGCAAGCTTTTCCTGAGCTGCTTCTTCGAGTCTGAGCCGAATATCGTACCATAGCTCCTGCAGCGCGCTCGTTATAGCAACGACATCTGCATTGACTAGCGATCCATCTGCTGTGTTGTTGCTGCTGTCGGCGTCTGTCGCTGGTGGAATACCACTGAGCTGCTTGAAGGTCGGCTGGAATCGCCTGAGGAAGAGCAAGACCATCCGCGAGACGGCTTCATCCATATCCTGAAGTGCTTCTTTCGTCCGCGCGTCAAAAGATGTCTGTACAGCCTTCACTAGCTTCTTGCGACTGAGAAGCTTGTCAATGACGAAAGCTGGTACAGTGATCATGGTCGAAGGGACCGCGGTCGGCGAAGGAGCCAATCCGAGCGCTTCTGATCCCACTACGGAGTTTCGAGGTGACTTGTCTGATGAGCCGGCTGCGGGAGGACGCTGTCCGCCGAAGAGACTGGCCAGCGACCGCTTGGGTACAGCTTTTGGACTCTTCGTGGGAGTGCTTGTCTGAAAAGGCGTTTGTCGAGGTATCTGCAGGTCCAGCTCGTCGCTCAATTCAATCGAAGGCTGCCCGATAGCGATCTCGGCGGGAGTCGCAACGGGCACAAGTTCCATAATTGACGTATCAGAAAGATCTCCGCTCGAGACGACACTAGTGAAGGATATTGATGTCCCCGTCTTGACGCCTCTAACACCGCTCAGGGTTGAGCAGTTTTGACCATCTTTTAGAATGATATGATCTTTGATAAGCTTAGGAGTGACATCGTAGCCTGTCTCTTTAGGTAATAACAATGCGGCCTATCGATTAGAACTTCGTTAGCTGAGGGCAGGGCTAGTATGCACTCGTTGTAGCTGACCTTTCCGCTCTTCAGCGCTGTAACCATGATTTCCCACTCTGCATCCAGCTCTCCAGTGAGCCGTTGTATAATTGCCCATCCCGTACTGTCTTGCCCAAGTCCTGCCTTCTGTGCCGTAGCTTGCAAGCTCTGCATTTGCAGCTTGGTCGTCACGCTTGACGGGCTGACTGGCGTGGC
>BCII01000014.1:117408-134731 GCA_001972285.1 Erythrobasidium hasegawianum | reverse complement strand
GTACTGTCTTGCCCAAGTCCTGCCTTCTGTGCCGTAGCTTGCAAGCTCTGCATTTGCAGCTTGGTCGTCACGCTTGACGGGCTGACTGGCGTGGCAGGCACTGTAGTCGCAGATGTCTGCGGCAGGGACATACTCCCTGTCGAGGGCGGTCTCTGACGCGGCTTGTAGTTGATGGAATAGGGCGTTGTTCTGGCTGCTGCGGATGACGAGACTGTCGAAGCTCGCTCATGGTTCTCTTCAGTATCTCCTAGAGGGTGTATAGACMGGGTTTCATAGGATTTTATAGCCTGGATGCGCCGGGAATTAGGCGAGACGGATCTCGAGCTCGACGGTGAGGCATCAGGCTCGTTCAAGTTCGCAGATTCGGCCATTGCATCGAAGGTATAAGTCTATCAGATGTAGCTTCAGGATCTTGCATCGCGAACTGTCAATCCATTGTTCAGCGTGTAGAGCTCAAAGTCATTAGGAACAGAGCCGTGAAAGCTTGCCCAGAAAGCGATTTGTCGCAAGAACAAAGATCGCAAGAAAATGGCACCTGAAATCAGGAAAGCAGTTGGACACAAGGCGCCAGAGCAGCCTGTAGCCTGGAACCAGCGAGATCTGCTCCTTTATGTCGTCCGTAACCTCAAAATCACCGGCACGATGGACTTCCGCTGAAAGTGTTACACAGACTGGCATCGGAGCACGGGCAGATGAGCTACAACTTGCGTATGAACTCAACAAGGACTGGAAGCCCTTCCCTACATACCCTCTTGTCCTCGCTCTAAGTATGCCGGTCTTCCGGATCTCTTACTGATCTAGCTGTCCTGAGTGTCCAGAGGGAGCCTCACAAGATGTCACTAACCTTGGCTAACCCTGGCTGACCTTGGAGAGGTGCTCAAAGGCCGAAAAAGGTCGTCCCCATTTGGCATGCCCAAGCTCTAAGTCAATTGGTGAGGTCTTCGCTTTCAGACTCCGCATGAGACGGGCATTATACATCTGCACTACGACCCGGAATGATGCTCGTTATTTCCTCCTGAGGAGCTTCATGGCCTCCTACTTTGGCTGGTGCGCCTGGCCGCTCTGACTCCCTGTGAGCCCGCGGCAACTGGCATTGTTACAACACAGCGCAGGTCTGCCAGCGTGAAGCACTGCCATCTCGAAAGATATGTGATCTCCGCCGCTGCTTCGCTTTTTTAATTGTCTGATCACTAATCTCGGCCTTGTACCAAATCATCCCAGCGCGGAGCTGAATACTATCGTGTCGCAGTGCTTATCAGTACCATCAATGACACTCCCGTAGCATAAAACATCGCCACAAGCATCGTTCCGATTGCTTTACTTCAGCTTCTGTCGCGTAACGTTAGACATAGGCGATTCTTCTGGCGGCCCGCCAATCAAGCTCCTTATGATAGGAACGCGTCCCGTACCCAATCCCGTGAGATGGCTTTTGTCTCTCTCCTCCCCAGTCCTCGTACCTTCTGCAGGTCTGATTGACGTCTACATCTTCGAAGCAGTGCGGAACGGATGCTGTTGTGCTTGTTCGGCAACGTAGGTGCATCACTAGCCTGCATATGCTTACAGCAGTATTGACAGAAGGCCGATACAGCACACTCTATGTAGGTCTTAGCAGCAGGACCTCCGAATAGATTGTTTTGAACCCGCACGAGGGCGGCCTCGAAAGTACCGTATATGTCAAGGGTCAGGCAGGTGCACGCATTTGTGACTAGGCAATTTTGCATGGACTGGATCCGATTGAGGCAGAACCATTGCCTTACAGAGCTGGACCGCTAATTACCCTACATGCAACGCCTGTACCCAGCTAATACTTCACCTGAACAGCTATTCACATCTCCTTACATGGACCTGCAGAGCTCGAAGAAGGAAAAACAGAGGCTCGGGCAAGCTCTCGCGTACCAATTTATTCTTGTGTAGCGGGAGTATCGAAGGACGTCTTGGTCGACTTGAATTTACGTGCGGGGATCTTATTGACAAACAGTTCATCGAGCTGGTTGTAGCTGCGACCTTTGGTTTCCGGTATGGTGAAGTAGAAGATAACCAATCCGACTGAAAGGCATGAACCATAGAAGAAGGCAGTCTTCAGTCCCCAGCCAGCTCCGGTCGGAAGGATCATGAGAGGAGTACAGTAGTTGAAAATGAGGCCAAATAGGCCAGTTCCAGCTGCTGCATGACCCGTTGTCTTTGCACGCAGAGCGGAAGAGGATGACTCGGCGAGATAGACATACCCCAGCGGTCCGAAAGACGTAGAGTAGGCAGCCACCCACAGACATAGCATGACAATGGTCACGTTGCTAACAGCGCTGGTGCGGGCAAGGGTACCCATCGCGCCGACGACAAAAAGGGCCGTGATCATGATGGTTCCGTTGACCAGATAGAGTGGACGGCGACCGAGGCGATCRACGATCGAGAACGAGATGCCAATGAAGGTGAGGAGGATGATATTGACAATAACCGTGCCCAAGAAAGGGTTTGCGAGACCAGCAGCTGCAAAGAAAATGGCGGTTTGGCCAAACACAATGGGAATACCAGCCAATTGCTGCAAAGCCAGGGGAAAGAATGAAACGTATGTTCTCCTGAGATCGGTGCCTCTATAGATAGAGGTCCAGTTGACTTTGCCATTGAGTGCTGCCTGAGCCATAGCTTGTTCGACCTCATACTTTTTCACAGAGAATTCGTGCTCGAGGTCGATTCCTGGGACACCTCCATTGATCCGCGAAAACACTTTGAAAGCCTTGTCGATCTTGCCCTTGCGAATATAGAAGGCTGGAGATTCGGGAATATAGAGCCAGATCATGACAAAGAGACTGGTTATTGCCCCCAAGATCAGCAAGGCGGTAAAGCTGAAGTTGTAATGGAATGCTGCGCTGACCCGCTCCAAATCCACTCGGTGTAGATGGCACGCTTGTAGTCCAGAGGAGCTACTCTCTGTACGACGTACAGACAGATGGCTGCTGTAAACTGGCCGATAGCGAAAAAGATGGAGTAAACGCCAAGCAGACCACCTCGAATTTGAATAGGGGCTAACTCGGAGACGTAGGCAGTAAGAGTGGACTGTGCAAAACCTATAGCAATCCCGTTCACTGTGCGCTGTCGTAATGAGCATATGGATCCAAGTGCTGGAGATGTGCAGTGCTCACGGATTTTGCCAGCACCCCAGGCTCCCCACCCTTTGGCGACCGTGCATACTACCGTTGCAAGCATACAGGTGAGGCCAATTACTAACATACCAGCTTTCCGTCCAAGGTGGTCGTTCGGGCTGGTCCCATGCATTCCATCGTCAATGGTTGCGTCCGCTCAGCAAGAGGGCAGACTTACAAGGAACTGATCAAGAGGGAAGAGATGTAACCTGCAGAGTACATGCCTCCCCATGCAGCTACATGCTGAGCGTCCACTATATGATAGGAAAAAGTGTCAATCCTGGCCAGCGTCACCCGAAGAAAAAAGTCGAACGCACGAGCGCGTTTTCCATTGACCACTTTCGTCCCAAACTGTCTGATGAAGCCCGTGTTCGCAATGATACTGCCTGCGATTTTGTGGTCAAGACTGGTACGACCGCCTTAGGGAGTTACAGACTTACCCGGTAGTGCGAGCTGATAACCGTCGTTGGCGGTGATGAAGAGGACAAGGACGCAGATGAAGATATTTTTTCTGTATGCAGATAGGACTTGTCGAGCGGTATAGTGGGCATGCTTGGATATAGGACGTGCTGGCGTCGGATCAACCTCTAGCTCAGAGGCCTGTTTCTCGAGCTGGACATCAAGCTCGTCTTTGATAGGAGCGGTCTCAGTCTGCATGGCTATGATAGCTGACGTGCGCGAGACAGTCAGTTGAGGGACAGAAGCAGATGAAAAAGCTTGAAGCTGGAGATCTCAATGGAAACCAGAGGGTCCCCGAAGCGACATTAATCTGAGCCTGATGGTTCCGGAGATCCACAAAGGCTCTGTCAGATCCGAACACCCGATGATTCTCTTCCCTCATCAATATCGGGAAAGAGCCAAGAGGGAAGTCCAGTCTCGTCCGAACACCCGTCGGACTCTTCTTTGTTCTGGCCAGAAGGCGCATCCGCATACTCTCTCGATTTCTTCTAAAGTAACAAAGCGGTGAAGTGAGTCGAGTTGTCAGTTCGTGGGACCCGACCCAAAAGACGGCAATTCTATGGATGTGAGCATTTTCAATTCGTGAAATCCGACCTTAAGACGACAGTTCTGTACACGCGGACATAGCCTGAATGCTTTCGATACTGTACTTCATCGTTCAGCGGCCTGACTGTGTGAATACACGGGAAACATCCAAATGCATGCTCTGAACCGCTAGGCGTGACTATTCATTCAGATCGGAGATAAAGGACCCAGTCTTGTTTGCTAGTGGTTGACGATGGAGGAGTGAACCATTGTGCTTCGGCTTTGCACTCGAAGGCATCTCCGTATTCACCTGTTTCGGGCGCTAGCCAACGTCCTTTAAGAGTCCTGTTGCTGTCAAACATGGTGAGATCGAGCTTGAAAGATTCGCCTTGACCCGAATAGGCCCAAAGGAAAGTTGGCGTGTTGCGACCGTCTCGTGTGATGGTGATTCGCTCTTCGCCAGTCTGTGCTCCCTCCAACAGGCACTCTTGATCAGGTATGCGAGAGTCGAACGACTGCCTGTCGAGCGTCGACAAAAGCTTCGTGAGAACCTGTAGCTGAGGAGCGCCGCGGAAATTCTCCAGGTCCTTCTTCCAGGACGAAGCGGGAGAGAGTCCGCAAACAGCCTTTCGCCCCTTTTCAGGCTCGTACATTTGCCAGATAGAATTGGCACCGTACGTCCATCCGCAGCTTCCGGAGAAGACCTGCCCGGGAGCATGCAGCTTCAGCAACCCGATATTGTTTCCGTTTGCAATGAGCGGTGCCTCACACTGCTGTAGGTACCATTTCTGATGTCTTCTGCTACGAAGAAGCGGGGATTTGTGCCAAGTAGCCCGTTGCGCATGCCCTCGTAATGAGGCTCTAAATCCATCACTGGTCGTTTCCCCGCCAGCGAGCCCTCTTGTACCGATGCGTCCTTCCACATCTTGTCAACAGCGATATGTGGTACCGTACAGTCCCACCACGAAAGCAAGGGATTGGTTGTGATCGTTCGAAAATTGGCATGTCCGGTTTCTGATAGGACCAGCTTCTTCTCAGTCTGATACCCCTTGCGGAAGTGAGAGCAGTCAGACGTACGAACCGAGTCCATACTGAGCCAGTCGTCATCTTCATCGAAATACGCAGCTGCTCTGGCTTCAGGATAATCGGATAGCCACATCTGCCGAAAAATGCTGTGTTGAGTCTGCTGAAAGCGTTGGTACCTCGATCGGAGAGCGTACCGCTGTTGGATGGTAGGTCTGGAAAGCCTGGACGCCAAGCCTGGTTTCTGCCTGGACAATAGCTCTTCCCATGGCTCGCATAATCGACCGAGTATCAGTTGTGGGCGGCAAGTCTGGCACATTGCCTGACATTACGGCCGGCCAGATACTTGATGTATCGAACTGACAAGCGGCATGTTGAGCTATGCTGACGAGTCTACGATAGATGGCCCGTAGCGACTTACCCAGTAAGGGTTTGTATCGCCTCCGATGATCTTCGGCAGACCTGTTGCCATTCAAGGGTTTTTCATGTGAGAATAGTCATCGACTAGGCATCCCCTAATCCAAAACTTGCCTGGGTATCGGGAACCGATATAGTCTCCGAAAACAGCTGCGTTTTCATCATTGAAAAGAAGGTCTTTGCTACCAGCCCAGCCCTGATATCCCAATCACCTACTCTAAGCCCGTTTTTCTACTCAGAGTTTCGTGCTACCCACCGAGTTTATGTACTTCCCCCAAGTTGGGACGAGACCTATGATGAGACTCCTCTGAGCAGCTTGCTCGACTACCCAATCTATGTGTTTGAAGTAGGCTTCGTTCCATCTTGTTGGGTCCAGTCTCTTGCCAGACTCGTCTTCCATGAAGATGTATTCGCCATAGGCGTTTGGGGTGTCTAGGCCATTTTGCTCGCTCACAACGACACTGAGGATGACAGTGAAACCCTGTCTGCGGCGTTGGTCCAGGTACCAGATGGCCTCCTCTCTGGTGCAGACGTGGACTGCACAAGTTATACGGTAAGGCCGCAGAAGTCCCAGTCAGCCTGCGCATGCCTGCTTGGCCGATGCATCGACAGTAGACTGCTCACACAGCGACCAGGCTGTGTCTGCAGCCCAAATGAAGGGCTCGTTGGTAGCTGCTGTTACGAGGTGTCGACCAGAAGGACTCGCTTTCAATGCGAGCGGAATCGTCACCGAGTGCAGCAAACTCGACATGTCTTCCTGGCTGGATATTCAGAACGAAGCTCTGCAACCTTTCAACCTTAAAGTAACTTAGAACTTAAAAGTCCTTTCCTTGTTGTGCGTTTCGGAGGTCAGGTTGGGAGTATTCGCTTTTCCTACGGATGTCTGGATATTCATTAGAGAACCCGCACTAGAGAACCAAAAGACTGGAAGGGAGCTCTGAAGTCCTTCTTTTACACACTCTCACAATATCGAGCGTAATGCTGGCATCAAGGTCCGACATTGCTGTTGGGATCCACCATGGCGGCGCAAAGAGGAGCAGTGTAAACCTAAACGGGCATGCGGGTTCCCGGGTCGATCAAATCCCGAACGAGCTATGCGAGAAGCTGGCGTTGGGTGGAATCAACGCTTCTGGCAACTTCAAACGAGGTCCCCTGCCGAATGTCAGTCTATGGGTAACGGCTGACCATCAGCTGTACGAGCGTGAAATACCCTACCCCTCGTGCGGTCCTTCGGATTGGTAATACATGTAGACGTCTGCTATCATCTTGCCTGCTGAACAGTTGTTTTAGTATCGTTCGCGTCAGGGCAACTGGCATCTGCGGCTCTGAAATACACTTCTGGAAGACTGGAAGAATAGGAGATTGCTGTGTGACTGTAGGTCAACGACTGCTGCTAGCTGTCTCATTAGCCTAACGCGATAAGACTCGCAGCACGACTTGATTCTGGGACACGAGTCTGGCGGGCAGATCCTGGAAGTTGGATCTGAAGTAGTTGGCCTGAAAGTTGGAGACAGAGTGTCTATTGAGCCTGGAGTAGCATGCCTTTCGTGCAAGCAGTGCTTGATTGGGCGCTACAATCTCTGTCCGGACGTCAAATTCAGTGGCACCCCTCCTACTCACGGCACCATGGCGCGATACATTGCCCACCCAGCTCGATTTCTACACAAGATTCCAGACTCGATGTCTTTGTCGGAGGCTGCACTAGTAGAGCCGCTTTCGGTGGCAGTGGGAGCTGTCGAGAGAGCGAACGTCAAGCTTGGCCAGCCTGTGTTGGTTTGCGGCGCAGGACCGGTAAGTGGAGATTGTCTTGGGATGGTGCGGATCACGCTAATCATGCTACATTCAGATCGGACTCGCTACAGCGCTCTGCGCGAGAGCTGCTGGCGCACACCCTCTCCTTATACTTGATTTGGACGCCAACCGCTTATCACAAGCGAAAGAGCTCGGCTTTGTCACGCTGCAGGTGCAGCTTGACTGGAGCAGAGAGAAGATAGCACAGAATGTGCGGGAAAGAATGGGCGAAGACTGCCATCCCGAAATCGCATTCGAGTGTACCGGTGCTCAATCAAGTATAGCTGGCGCTATATACAGCGTGGTAGATGGCGGCACTGTGCTGCAGGTTGGATGCGGCAAGCCCAACGTGGAGTTGCCGTTRATGGCCATGTCTTTCAGAGAAGTCAAGTAGGCSYCRTTCCAYACAGCGSYGGGCAGGATGTGCTGATTCAGGGTGAGTTCTTGTAGCATCGTCACCAGCTTCAGATACAAGCATACATGGCCAGTAGTCATTCGTCTGCTCGATGCTGGTATTCTCGCACCGGCCAGARAGTTTATAACTCATACCTTTCCGATAGAAAGGATTGTAGAAGCTTTCGAGACATGTGTTGATCCGTCGGCCAAGTCCATCAAGGTCCAAATCGTRGATGACAGTGACTAGGGGATGCGCAGTGTGTTTTGTAGGGTGTAATGTATCTCTCGGACTCTTGTAGATATATCCTATYYAGCTTCAGTAGACTTTCATCGCACTGCCATAGACCAGGTTCCTTCGTTCTTTTGCAAGTCCCACATCGCAGCTCGCCTTTGCATTCGTGAACATGCAGCATTATGATGTTGCATCAGCGAACGTCCGAGAGCCAGCAGGGCCGCCTGTGCCAGCGACTTCAGCAGCAGCATCGACAGGCGACGGTGCTGAAGCTGCAACGAGGACCCGCAAGCGCACCCGGATTACTTTATCGTGCAAGCGCTGCCGAGTACGCAAGACGCGCTGCGATGGTGTAAAGCCATGTCGAAACTGTACAGAGTCTGGAGCGACGTGCGAAGTTCCCGACCACGACGGCAGAAGCACCCGGAAGAAGGCAGCCATCTTGAGGGGACAAACCAACGAGCCTATGACCATCTCCGTACGAGACCAGAGTGTGGCAGCTTCATCGTCGCAAGATAGCACTACGGGCCAGCTGGAGCTCAGTTATCCGGGAATGAGCGACCTTTTTCCAGAGAACACTCATGATCAGTCGACACCTACGCTGAGCGCGGCAGGCAATGACGAGCCCAGCATCATGAATCTTTTGGTCGAAGCGTCAGAGCTTAGCGGTACGCAAGATCATGAGCAGCAGCAGCAGCAGCTCCCACATCAACAACCGGGCCTTCATGCTGACGGACAACCGTCATTTTCGCTCTTTGTAATGCCCACCTCGTGTTCGAGCTCTGCATTTCCAGAAGGTGATAGGATACAGCAAGCTTCATCAAATCAAGACACAGCCGACAACGGTCTTCATGGTGAGGCTCCACTACGCCTGCAGTATTTCAGGTAAGTTGCCAGTGTCACCATTTTTGCAAATGTCTCTGATATGTATCACGTATGCTACTAGACCTTTTGGGGCAACCGCCATTCAGCCAGGCATCGAGGAGATATCGATAGCGTTGAGGGAGCCACCTTCGTTTTCAAGGGCACCGTCTCCAACCGCAGACATATCAACAGCCTCCTCCGCTGCAACTGCGCTTCCTGGCTCACAACAATCTGGGTTCGCGACACATCAGCAATTYCACGGCTCCGAAAGCGGACCCTCGCAGACATTCTCGCAGACATTCTTCTCAGCGCCGTCGGATAGCAATATCTTCAGCGCTACCGTCGTCAATACGAGCTTCGAAAGCAACTTATTCGACGGGCTATCTCTGTTTCCAAAAGCAGTGGTCTTGTCGGAACTCCTGCCTCTTTTCTACCAGAAGTTGGGCGGCCTGTTTCCCTTCCTCACACCTGCAACGGTTCCTGAACCAGCATCCAGCGGAATGGACCGCACGAGCGGGTCAACTAGTCAGATCGCCGACTCCTTTCTTGTCAATTGCATGTGCGCCTTGAGCGCAAGGTTCTCGACGTCTGCCCAGGTCAAGCGTCCTGAGGCTACCAGATCGCCAGCAACATATGGCATTCCATTTGCAGATCGAGCAAAGCAGCTTCTCGTGCCGTTACTGGCGTATCCTTCACCAATAACAGCAACTGGCCTCCTCCTCTTGGCCTATCACGAATTTGGCCTGAATAGTGAGGGCGCGTTGTGGATGTATAGCGGCATGGCCCTTCGCATGACTATGGACCTTGGCTTGCATCTCGACGTACCTGAATTAGAGCAAGATCCAAATCGCGCAGCATTCGGGAAATTGCTCTGGTGGTCATGCTTCCTGTTAGATCGGACTCTAGCGTTTGGTACTGGACGTCCGCTTACAGCCAAAGACTCTGATATAACTCGTTCGCTTCCGAGCGACAGCGATCTGGCTTTGTTTGCTGCTCCTGAAACAGATAAGCACGCTGCTCGAGCTTTTGCTGCCACAGTAAAGCTCTTCAAGCTCTATGGATATATTGCAGAAGCTGTCAACGTCCCTACAGCAATTCAAGCATCCAGCTCGGAACCGCCTTCCCGTGCAGATCCAGACTCAACAGCTCGCAGAGCTGATATCGACGATACCTTTGTCGAGGTTGAAGAGAGCATAGCAGATGTATATGCTAATCTGCCAGATAGCTTACAATTCAGTCCCACGAAGTGAGTCCTCCGATCTAGCCTGACATACGGATCTGGCTGAACTTGCCTACAGTTTGCGAGAACGCGCAAAAACTGGGGATAGTCTGGCTTTCCTCCATCTACATCTCTGGGTAAGTAGTGGCATCAATGTATGAGAAAGAACTCTGATATATCTGCTTTCAGTATCACTGTATCGTCATCCTCCTTCATCGGCCGCCTCTGCTCTATTCCAAGTCAAGTGCCGCAAGCATACCACTTACTGAACGCCTCAGCATAGTCAACAATGCATGCTTGGCTATCAGTCACATAATTAGTACTGCAGATTTGATCGACCATCATACCTATACTGCATCTCCTTTCGTCAATCAATGCTTATTCGTAGCGGGTAAAAGCTGGATCCAGGAGTATCGAGTCAGATCCTCCAAAAGCACTGCTGCTTCACGCTCTCCCTTCTCTCGACTAGGCCGAACTTCCTCTTCCATACTTTCTGAAACCGCTATGCAGAACTTGAAGATATGCAGGCAAGCTCTTGCCGCTCAGGCTGTGTACTGGAGCGGTGTAGGATGGGTAGCTGCCGTTCTGGATCGGCATGCAGAGACCAAGGGCAAAACGAGCCTACTGGCAGCGACAGAGGGCGTGGAGACATTTGTATCTCGGCAGGAAATGGCGATCTTCAAGCGACTACTGAGTCGAAGCAAAAGTACCATGACAGACACCTCTCCCACCGACGATGCCCTKCTAGACTCTTTYCTGAGTGCCTTTATCCRACAACCCAACGAAGGWTGGAACATAGGTCAAGATGATTGGTCCTTCGCTTACTCACTTGCTGGCAACTTTCCGAATCTTTAGTGAAGCCAAYTACTACTWCTACTRAGAAACTACGMKTGAAAKTKCATARTCMCTTGTAGGGCAAATTGAAGCTAAGCTACTTCCTTGAAAACTCTGTCTACGAACGTCAGCGATCTTCCATAGGCGTCGGGCGCTTCCTTCGAAAGGCGAGTATTGGCATTAGGAGGCCAGTCCGATAGGAGCATATGCGAGGCATCCGGCACGATCACCATCTCCACCTCGACACCCTTCTCCTYCAGCTGGGCCGCGTGCACCTCGCTCTCTTCYAGCAGTACAGCGGAATCCTYAGCACCATGCACGAAGACCGMAGCTGGATGATCGGAGGTGATGTTGAGCTGTGGAAAAGCGCGCCGCAAGTCTGATGGAATCGCYTGTGCACGCTTTTCGTAGGATAAAGCGGCAAGCWTTGCACCTAGACCCGGGTGCCGATAAAAGTGATCCAGAGRGGTGCCCTCACTTCGCCAGCTCAGGAGAAGTGCGACTCTCGTGCTGACAGAGGGGTCGTCATCTTCGCTGACAACTGCTGGAGGATTGGCCATCATTTCTGAGACTGCTTTTGTATCCAGACGGCGGGTATTGGAGACTTCTGACGCTGGCTGGACCCAGGTGCTTGATAGGAAATCGCCAGCCATGCCATAGATGGACACAAAGACTGCCGGTCGAGGCTCAGCGTACAGGGCAGCCACACGGGCTGGGTAGCCTCCTCCTGAACAGCCTGCAACGGCGATGCGCCTTCCGTCTACTGAGACGCCTCCAGGCAACTCTGACTTGAGACCATCCTCTCGGCTCAGATATGAAAACAGTTCCTTCATGTCGTCAATGATATCGAAAGTATTGGAGGGATAGGCAAGTCGATAATCGGCATTCACAAAGATGTATCCCTTCTCTTGGCAATGCTCTGTGAAGAATTGGTTGATCTTATCAACATGGCTTTCAAGAGTCAGAGCATCGCGCTTACTCTGGTAATATAGCCAAACCATCTTTTCGCACTTTCTGTTGCCCGCTACCATACCACCGCCGTGGAGATAGACGATGACAGGTAGACTGCTTGTGCCTTTGCGGCTTGATGGGAGCCAATAATCGAGTTTGATGTCATGACCCTCCACGGTGGAATAGACTACAGTCTGGACGCCTTCGGGCTCCAGATGAGGGTCGACATTCTTCCTGTCTGCCATTGTGACTCGTCAAGACTCGACAATGTCCAAGGTAGAAAGAATGTCTCGACAGATCGGCTGTTGGTGCAGCGGGAGTTCGGACTTCCGGAATCTTCTGACAAAGCGATTATTCAGAGGATACTGTGATAATGATAGAATGCAGGGAAGTGGTGACAGGACTTGATAAGTCGAATGCACACTGCACGCTGAGAACAACACAGCTCGGTGTCTATGTACAACCTGGATCTGCATCTTTACCTGAAAACCCAGCCAATTTAGCGCCCATGGCAGAAAAGGTAGCAGGCTATCTTTGTACGCGCCAGATTCTTCAATAGTGTGCTACTTGCGATACGTAGCCTTCCAACAGATCCTGGAAGTCTCCGACGCCGGGCAGCATGCTGCCCTTCCACTGCTCGAGGTAACTTCTGATGACCTTGACCATGTTGTCCTTTCCAAAACCAAAATGCTCAAACAAGTCTGCTTGTGGCCCAGAGTGGCCAAAGGTGCTCATGGAAAGGGAAGCATGTGCAAGGCTTGCCCATCCAAAACTTGCCCAAGCCTCGATAGCGATAGTGATGACTGACTGAGAAGGAATGATGGAAGACCTGTACTCCTTAGACTGACCCATGAAGAGCTCCATGCAGGGTATAGACACCACACGGACCGCGCGTTGGCCATATTCGACCTTTTCTAATTGATCGGCGAGCTCCACGGCTCGCCATACTTCCGCTCCCGTGGCCAGTAGTATCAGGTCAGGCTTGGCGCCTACTGCTTCACGGACGACATACCCTCCTTTCATGGCCTTCTGTCTATTTCGCGAACAATCTATCAGCCCGTGGAAAGCTGCAAAACTATACTGACCAGACTGACCGGTTCGAGTTCTCTAGCATAGGCACGGGCTGGCGACTGAAGCAGAGAACGGATGGCCCTCGACCCTCTCCGATAGCATACATCCATGCAGCCATCGTTTCTTCAGCATCCGCTGGCCGCCATAGTCGCATGCCTGGCAAAGCTCTGAAGAAACATGCCAGAGCGATACTGAGATTAACCACGTCAGCTCAAGCAAGTCGACTATTTCTACTGGACACGACTTACGGTTGATGCTATGGACAGATGGCAAAAGCAGAGTCAGCTTGTTTTGAGTTCTTGTGCAATCGAATGGCCTACTGTCGGACCATCTTCGCCAATAGATATGGAATCATGGGTAGCGACACTGATAGTCCGCAAGTTCTGCAAAGCTGCCATGCGGATCGCAGGAAGAGCGTAAGAGGTGAACATGAAGAAAGTGGAGTAGAAGGGCAGGATCCCTCCACCTCCTCCCCCATCTTTGTGTTGTGGAAAGAAGGCTGCCACTGACAGGGTGTCAGACGAATAGCATGCGGAGAGACTGATATAATAAAGCTTACTTCCGTTCGCAATGGCAGCCATGGAGAACTCGCGGATGCCATAACGTATCTGTCTGCCAGAATGATCGCCGAGGTTGCTTCCCGCCTGTTACCAAAGTAGTCAGGACTAGCACGATCGTCAAGCATAGATGCTCCTACCCACCTTCTGGAACTCCTTCATACCCTTCCAGCTTACGAATGTCGACTCTAGTAGGTCTGCACTTCCGCCAATGAAGTCGGGGAATTTGGGTGCAAGAGCCTCTACTACTATTCCAGAACTTTTCCTGGTTGGCTGAGGCTTTTGTGGCAGATCTTCCTTGGACGGTAGCATGTCCTGCCAGCCCTCAGGAAGCTGACCGGATAGACGACGCTGCAGTTCGGCGTGCTCCTCAGGATATTTGGATGCCCATTGCGCCAATTGGGTTGTCCATTCCTTCTGCTGCGATGCTCCTCGCTTTTGGCAGACTGAGAAATGCTCATACACCTCTTCACCGACTTTGAAGTGTTCCGTGGGGCTCATCCCAAATTTCTCCTTGACGTAGGCCACCTCTTCGACTCCAAGTGCCTGACCATGTGCGGGCCTGAGATAGCGTAAAGCGTAGCGTTGTGAGCCTTAGTGGTACTATGATTCGAATGATTGAAGAAAAGACATACCCAGTATTGGCCTTTCTGGATCCGAAACCGATGACAGTATCGATGATAACGATGCATGGCCTGCCACCACCAGCTTTGGCCTTCAAGAGAGCTTCGGATATAGTAGCCACTTGCATTTCTGCAGGTTTGTCTGCAAGGTCTGGAAGTTCCACGACGTCCCAATTGGCGGCTTTGAAGCGTAAAGGGATATCCTCGGTAAAGCAAGCTTCTATCCTGCCATCAACCGTGACTTTGTTCTGGTCGTAGATCAGTACGAGGTTGTCGAGGCCAAGGTGGCCAGCCATTGAAATGGCTTCCTGCCCTACGCCCTCTTGGAGACAACCATCACCGGTAAAGCACCAGATCGTCGATGTGAAGAGGTCTTCGAAGCCTTGTCTGTTATATCTGGTTTCAACTTGCTTTTGCGCAATGGCGAGGCCGACTGCATTTGCGATTCCTTGTCCTGCAATGGTGTTCGCATTGCTCAACCTGAAAATGTCTCCACAGAGTAAATCGCTGCTTACCGAGAGGACCAGTAGTGACTTCTATGCCTGCTTCTTGTTCAATTTCCGGATGTCCTGCTGCTCGCGAGGTAGCAAAATCGCGGGAATGGTATCGTTTAAGCTCGTCCATTGCCCATCCAGAGTATCCCGTGAGGTGCAGCATGATATATTGRAACAGACAAGCATGTCCAGCCGAAAGCACGAAGCGATCTCGTCCAAACCAAGTCGGGTCATTGGGRTTGAAGCGCATYACATCGCGCCAAAGAGCGATTCCAATGGCAGCGGCGCCAACTGTACAGCAAGGATGCCCATCGTTCAGCTCGCGAAAACAAGACCTGCAGCTGACACTGACTTGGCGTTCCCGCGTGGCCCCCTCCGTACTGCTGGACGATGTCGGCAGCGAGACAGCGGATGGTCGCAAGGACAAGCTCTGTAGTGTCGYCGTGTCCATTTCCGTTGGCTTTGCTGATTTGGTGCTGAGACTATCTCTTAGCTGCAAGCTCACGATCAAAYGCTTGCTGACCCTAATCCTACCTGCATGATGAAGATGCCGTTCAAAGTGTCAGTACTTTTGTTTCAAGTGCAATCACAACCTTTCAATCTAGACTGCTATTCTCTCTCTACTGACTTTGTCTTTCCTCTATCAACCGTCGTGAATGTCGACTCCCATCGGATAAAGACACATCTCCGAAAGAACCGAGAGAGCAATTGGATGGTGAGAACAGCAGGAAGGCTTCCCTTGTCACTCAGAAAACTACACAGATACGAAACAATCGCTATGTCCAATCAACAACACATTACCTTGAACAATGGAGTTCGCATGCCTCAAATCGGGCTGGGTGGGTTACAGAAGCATACTTTGGAAAGACACATTATCGAAACGGAAGTCGTCCAACTATGTGACACCCACAGGCACTTGGCAGTCTGCTCCGGGTCAGGTGGAACGGGCCGTCGAGCATGCCATTCGCACGGGCTACAGGCATATCGACGCAGCCGTGATCTATGGCAACCAGAATGAGGTCGCACAAGGCTGGAAGAAGGCTGGAGTAGCTAGAGAAGAGCTATTTCTGGTGTCGAAGCTGTGGTGCAATTCCCACCGTCCAGAGCTTGTCGAAGCAGATCTCGACAATACCCTCAAAGAGCTCGGCACGGAATACCTCGATCTGTATCTGATCCATTGGCCAGTCCACTTTATGCCTGGCAAGGAATTGTCTGCTCAGACCGACAGGAGCGATGGTAAGGGCAAGGAAGTTGCTATAGACATGGAAGCCCCTTCCATCACCGAGACCTGGCGGAAGGTTGTCGAGATCTATCAAAGTTCCAAGAAGATACGAGCAGTACGTATACAGCACACATGTGGGTCTGCAGTATCTGAGAATGCCTACACCGTGCAGATCGGGGTCTCCAACTTTACACCCAAGCATATCGAGTTGATTACCAAGGCTACAGGTGTAGCTCCAGCTGTCAATCARGTTGAGGCTCAGTRAGGCKTGCTGAATGAATGGTATAATGACTCACACAGCTGATCACTCTGTCCATTAGCCCACGTCTATACCAAGAGGATCTGGTTAAATACTGCAAAGACAACRACATACACATCACTGCGTACTCTCCTTTAGGTCAGAATATCACAGGTCACACGCCGGTTATCGAGCATGCCACGGTAAAGAGGATCGCCGAGAAGCTGGGCAACACACCAGCTCAAGTCCTTAGTGAGTCTTGCAGCTGCCCTATCGCGTACGGSAGAGTTGCTCARAGAAATGGCTTTSTGTACCATCGTAGTCGCTTGGGGCGTAGCCAAAGGTTATTCAGTTATACCTAAATCTGTAACACCGGCTCGCATAGACTCGAACTATCAGCAAATCACCCTCAGCGACGAAGACGTTGCAGGCATAGACGATATCCAAAGACTCGAAGGCCAGACAAGATACAATGTTCCGATTGTCTATAACCCGAGATGGAATATCAACGTCTTTGATGAGAAGGTCGAGGCTGCAGCCCCTGTTTCTGTATGGTAGATCACCTGATACCGCGTAGCTTAAGATGGCTTTAGAGCAATGGAAAGATGCTGGAAGACGTGTCAACTTGCCGGGCTCCTGCGAAGCTACGCAGCCAGGCGTAGACAGTGGAGTCGCAGCACACGGCAATCAATCAGATAGACTCGTGCTCGATTGTGTGCAAGGACGGTCTTCAGGTAGGAAGACGGTGCCCAGACAGGTGTTACCGCTATGACGAATGAACATGGCAGACCACTGATTTCTGTGAGCTCGCAGAGCCTCTTAGTGACAAGGGTGATGGTTTGAAGGCAGAGAAGAATCTGCGCTGACGCTGCGCGCTGAGCAGCGTATTTCCATCTACAGCTTGTAATCCGCTCCATCGAGAAAGCCCAGGGAGAGCAGCCAATCTTGAGCTGAAGAACGCGGGTGAGGCAGAAGCGACTGAGTCACTTGAAGAGCTAGCCTCGAGGTTGAGAGCTCTGCTGCTGGCGCTTAGTTCACGCATGCAGTGCATCTAGCATCTCCGTCGCTTTCACCTCGTCTGCGCTATCCATTGCAGTGAACGCAGCATAGGGGTGAAGGTCGACATCGAGAGTATAGTATCACATAGGMATAGCCATTGTACGATAGCCCACCGTGTACTGTCTTGCCCAAGTCCTGCCTTCTGTGCCGTAGCTTGCAAGCTCTGCATTTGCAGCTTGGTCGTCACGCTTGACGGGCTGACTGGCGTGGC
>BCII01000014.1:90260-109663 GCA_001972285.1 Erythrobasidium hasegawianum | reverse complement strand
CTCGGCACGGAATACCTCGATCTGTATCTGATCCATTGGCCAGTCCACTTTATGCCTGGCAAGGAATTGTCTGCTCAGACCGACAGGAGCGATGGTAAGGGCAAGGAAGTTGCTATAGACATGGAAGCCCCTTCCATCACCGAGACCTGGCGGAAGGTTGTCGAGATCTATCAAAGTTCCAAGAAGATACGAGCAGTACGTATACAGCACACATGTGGGTCTGCAGTATCTGAGAATGCCTACACCGTGCAGATCGGGGTCTCCAACTTTACACCCAAGCATATCGAGTTGATTACCAAGGCTACAGGTGTAGCTCCAGCTGTCAATCARGTTGAGGCTCAGTRAGGCKTGCTGAATGAATGGTATAATGACTCACACAGCTGATCACTCTGTCCATTAGCCCACGTCTATACCAAGAGGATCTGGTTAAATACTGCAAAGACAACRACATACACATCACTGCGTACTCTCCTTTAGGTCAGAATATCACAGGTCACACGCCGGTTATCGAGCATGCCACGGTAAAGAGGATCGCCGAGAAGCTGGGCAACACACCAGCTCAAGTCCTTAGTGAGTCTTGCAGCTGCCCTATCGCGTACGGSAGAGTTGCTCARAGAAATGGCTTTSTGTACCATCGTAGTCGCTTGGGGCGTAGCCAAAGGTTATTCAGTTATACCTAAATCTGTAACACCGGCTCGCATAGACTCGAACTATCAGCAAATCACCCTCAGCGACGAAGACGTTGCAGGCATAGACGATATCCAAAGACTCGAAGGCCAGACAAGATACAATGTTCCGATTGTCTATAACCCGAGATGGAATATCAACGTCTTTGATGAGAAGGTCGAGGCTGCAGCCCCTGTTTCTGTATGGTAGATCACCTGATACCGCGTAGCTTAAGATGGCTTTAGAGCAATGGAAAGATGCTGGAAGACGTGTCAACTTGCCGGGCTCCTGCGAAGCTACGCAGCCAGGCGTAGACAGTGGAGTCGCAGCACACGGCAATCAATCAGATAGACTCGTGCTCGATTGTGTGCAAGGACGGTCTTCAGGTAGGAAGACGGTGCCCAGACAGGTGTTACCGCTATGACGAATGAACATGGCAGACCACTGATTTCTGTGAGCTCGCAGAGCCTCTTAGTGACAAGGGTGATGGTTTGAAGGCAGAGAAGAATCTGCGCTGACGCTGCGCGCTGAGCAGCGTATTTCCATCTACAGCTTGTAATCCGCTCCATCGAGAAAGCCCAGGGAGAGCAGCCAATCTTGAGCTGAAGAACGCGGGTGAGGCAGAAGCGACTGAGTCACTTGAAGAGCTAGCCTCGAGGTTGAGAGCTCTGCTGCTGGCGCTTAGTTCACGCATGCAGTGCATCTAGCATCTCCGTCGCTTTCACCTCGTCTGCGCTATCCATTGCAGTGAACGCAGCATAGGGGTGAAGGTCGACATCGAGAGTATAGTATCACATAGGMATAGCCATTGTACGATAGCCCACCGTGTACTGTCTTGCCCAAGTCCTGCCTTCTGTGCCGTAGCTTGCAAGCTCTGCATTTGCAGCTTGGTCGTCACGCTTGACGGGCTGACTGGCGTGGCAGGCACTGTAGTCGCAGATGTCTGCGGCAGGGACATACTCCCTGTCGAGGGCGGTCTCTGACGCGGCTTGTAGTTGATGGAATAGGGCGTTGTTCTGGCTGCTGCGGATGACGAGACTGTCGAAGCTCGCTCATGGTTCTCTTCAGTATCTCCTAGAGGGTGTATAGACMGGGTTTCATAGGATTTTATAGCCTGGATGCGCCGGGAATTAGGCGAGACGGATCTCGAGCTCGACGGTGAGGCATCAGGCTCGTTCAAGTTCGCAGATTCGGCCATTGCATCGAAGGTATAAGTCTATCAGATGTAGCTTCAGGATCTTGCATCGCGAACTGTCAATCCATTGTTCAGCGTGTAGAGCTCAAAGTCATTAGGAACAGAGCCGTGAAAGCTTGCCCAGAAAGCGATTTGTCGCAAGAACAAAGATCGCAAGAAAATGGCACCTGAAATCAGGAAAGCAGTTGGACACAAGGCGCCAGAGCAGCCTGTAGCCTGGAACCAGCGAGATCTGCTCCTTTATGTCGTCCGTAACCTCAAAATCACCGGCACGATGGACTTCCGCTGAAAGTGTTACACAGACTGGCATCGGAGCACGGGCAGATGAGCTACAACTTGCGTATGAACTCAACAAGGACTGGAAGCCCTTCCCTACATACCCTCTTGTCCTCGCTCTAAGTATGCCGGTCTTCCGGATCTCTTACTGATCTAGCTGTCCTGAGTGTCCAGAGGGAGCCTCACAAGATGTCACTAACCTTGGCTAACCCTGGCTGACCTTGGAGAGGTGCTCAAAGGCCGAAAAAGGTCGTCCCCATTTGGCATGCCCAAGCTCTAAGTCAATTGGTGAGGTCTTCGCTTTCAGACTCCGCATGAGACGGGCATTATACATCTGCACTACGACCCGGAATGATGCTCGTTATTTCCTCCTGAGGAGCTTCATGGCCTCCTACTTTGGCTGGTGCGCCTGGCCGCTCTGACTCCCTGTGAGCCCGCGGCAACTGGCATTGTTACAACACAGCGCAGGTCTGCCAGCGTGAAGCACTGCCATCTCGAAAGATATGTGATCTCCGCCGCTGCTTCGCTTTTTTAATTGTCTGATCACTAATCTCGGCCTTGTACCAAATCATCCCAGCGCGGAGCTGAATACTATCGTGTCGCAGTGCTTATCAGTACCATCAATGACACTCCCGTAGCATAAAACATCGCCACAAGCATCGTTCCGATTGCTTTACTTCAGCTTCTGTCGCGTAACGTTAGACATAGGCGATTCTTCTGGCGGCCCGCCAATCAAGCTCCTTATGATAGGAACGCGTCCCGTACCCAATCCCGTGAGATGGCTTTTGTCTCTCTCCTCCCCAGTCCTCGTACCTTCTGCAGGTCTGATTGACGTCTACATCTTCGAAGCAGTGCGGAACGGATGCTGTTGTGCTTGTTCGGCAACGTAGGTGCATCACTAGCCTGCATATGCTTACAGCAGTATTGACAGAAGGCCGATACAGCACACTCTATGTAGGTCTTAGCAGCAGGACCTCCGAATAGATTGTTTTGAACCCGCACGAGGGCGGCCTCGAAAGTACCGTATATGTCAAGGGTCAGGCAGGTGCACGCATTTGTGACTAGGCAATTTTGCATGGACTGGATCCGATTGAGGCAGAACCATTGCCTTACAGAGCTGGACCGCTAATTACCCTACATGCAACGCCTGTACCCAGCTAATACTTCACCTGAACAGCTATTCACATCTCCTTACATGGACCTGCAGAGCTCGAAGAAGGAAAAACAGAGGCTCGGGCAAGCTCTCGCGTACCAATTTATTCTTGTGTAGCGGGAGTATCGAAGGACGTCTTGGTCGACTTGAATTTACGTGCGGGGATCTTATTGACAAACAGTTCATCGAGCTGGTTGTAGCTGCGACCTTTGGTTTCCGGTATGGTGAAGTAGAAGATAACCAATCCGACTGAAAGGCATGAACCATAGAAGAAGGCAGTCTTCAGTCCCCAGCCAGCTCCGGTCGGAAGGATCATGAGAGGAGTACAGTAGTTGAAAATGAGGCCAAATAGGCCAGTTCCAGCTGCTGCATGACCCGTTGTCTTTGCACGCAGAGCGGAAGAGGATGACTCGGCGAGATAGACATACCCCAGCGGTCCGAAAGACGTAGAGTAGGCAGCCACCCACAGACATAGCATGACAATGGTCACGTTGCTAACAGCGCTGGTGCGGGCAAGGGTACCCATCGCGCCGACGACAAAAAGGGCCGTGATCATGATGGTTCCGTTGACCAGATAGAGTGGACGGCGACCGAGGCGATCGACGATCGAGAACGAGATGCCAATGAAGGTGAGGAGGATGATATTGACAATAACCGTGCCCAAGAAAGGGTTTGCGAGACCAGCAGCTGCAAAGAAAATGGCGGTTTGGCCAAACACAATGGGAATACCAGCCAATTGCTGCAAAGCCAGGGGAAAGAATGAAACGTATGTTCTCCTGAGATCGGTGCCTCTATAGATAGAGGTCCAGTTGACTTTGCCATTGAGTGCTGCCTGAGCCATAGCTTGTTCGACCTCATACTTTTTCACAGAGAATTCGTGCTCGAGGTCGATTCCTGGGACACCTCCATTGATCCGCGAAAACACTTTGAAAGCCTTGTCGATCTTGCCCTTGCGAATATAGAAGGCTGGAGATTCGGGAATATAGAGCCAGATCATGACAAAGAGACTGGTTATTGCCCCCAAGATCAGCAAGGCGGTAAAGCTGAAGTTGTAATGGAATGCTGCGCTGACCCGCTCCAAATCCACTCGGTGTAGATGGCACGCTTGTAGTCCAGAGGAGCTACTCTCTGTACGACGTACAGACAGATGGCTGCTGTAAACTGGCCGATAGCGAAAAAGATGGAGTAAACGCCAAGCAGACCACCTCGAATTTGAATAGGGGCTAACTCGGAGACGTAGGCAGTAAGAGTGGACTGTGCAAAACCTATAGCAATCCCGTTCACTGTGCGCTGTCGTAATGAGCATATGGATCCAAGTGCTGGAGATGTGCAGTGCTCACGGATTTTGCCAGCACCCCAGGCTCCCCACCCTTTGGCGACCGTGCATACTACCGTTGCAAGCATACAGGTGAGGCCAATTACTAACATACCAGCTTTCCGTCCAAGGTGGTCGTTCGGGCTGGTCCCATGCATTCCATCGTCAATGGTTGCGTCCGCTCAGCAAGAGGGCAGACTTACAAGGAACTGATCAAGAGGGAAGAGATGTAACCTGCAGAGTACATGCCTCCCCATGCAGCTACATGCTGAGCGTCCACTATATGATAGGAAAAAGTGTCAATCCTGGCCAGCGTCACCCGAAGAAAAAAGTCGAACGCACGAGCGCGTTTTCCATTGACCACTTTCGTCCCAAACTGTCTGATGAAGCCCGTGTTCGCAATGATACTGCCTGCGATTTTGTGGTCAAGACTGGTACGACCGCCTTAGGGAGTTACAGACTTACCCGGTAGTGCGAGCTGATAACCGTCGTTGGCGGTGATGAAGAGGACAAGGACGCAGATGAAGATATTTTTTCTGTATGCAGATAGGACTTGTCGAGCGGTATAGTGGGCATGCTTGGATATAGGACGTGCTGGCGTCGGATCAACCTCTAGCTCAGAGGCCTGTTTCTCGAGCTGGACATCAAGCTCGTCTTTGATAGGAGCGGTCTCAGTCTGCATGGCTATGATAGCTGACGTGCGCGAGACAGTCAGTTGAGGGACAGAAGCAGATGAAAAAGCTTGAAGCTGGAGATCTCAATGGAAACCAGAGGGTCCCCGAAGCGACATTAATCTGAGCCTGATGGTTCCGGAGATCCACAAAGGCTCTGTCAGATCCGAACACCCGATGATTCTCTTCCCTCATCAATATCGGGAAAGAGCCAAGAGGGAAGTCCAGTCTCGTCCGAACACCCGTCGGACTCTTCTTTGTTCTGGCCAGAAGGCGCATCCGCATACTCTCTCGATTTCTTCTAAAGTAACAAAGCGGTGAAGTGAGTCGAGTTGTCAGTTCGTGGGACCCGACCCAAAAGACGGCAATCCTGTGAAGGTGGACATAGCCTAACTGCTCGAGGCGCTGTACTCCATCATTTAGCGGCACACCTCTTGCAATACACGACAAACAACTATGCTCTGACGGCTAGGCATGACTATTCATTCAGATCGGAGATCAAGGACCCAGTCTTGCTTGCTAGTGGTTGACGATGGAGGAGTGAACCATTGTGCTTCGGCTTTGCACTTGAAGACATCTCCGTATTCACCTGTTTCGGGCGCTAGCCAACATCCTCCGAGAGTCCTGTTGCTGTCAAACATGGTGAGATCGAGCTTGAAAGATTCGCCTTGACCCGAATAAGCCCAAAGGAATGTTGGCGTATTGCGACCGTCTCGTGTGATGGTGATTCGCTCTTCGCCAGTCTGTGCTCCCTCCAACAGGCACTTCTGGTCAGGTATGCGAGAGTCGAACGACTGCCTGTCGAGCGTCGACAGAAGCTTCGTGAGAACCTGTAGCTGAGGAGCGCCGCGGAAATTCTCCAGGTCCTTCTTCCATAACGAAGCGGGAGAGAGTCCGCAAACAGCCTTTCGCCCCTTTTCAGGCTCGTACATTTGCCAGATAGAATTGGCACCGTACGTCCATCCGCAGCTTCCGGAGAAGACCTGCCCGGGAGCATGCAGCTTCAGCGACCTGATATTGTTTCCTTCTGCGATGAGCGGTGACTCACACTGCTGTAGGTACTATTTCTGATGTCTTCTGCTACGAAGAAGCGGGGATCCGTGCCAAGTGAGATGTAGTCTCTCTACCAACCGCTGCATTTTGACATTCAAGGAAAGGACTTTGCTAGTGGCCAGCCTAATTAACCCAAGCACATTCTTCCGCACGAATTTGATGTTAGCTACTGTCCAGTGTACTTCGCCGTAATCGGGACAGGTCGTCAGCATGACTAGGAGAGAAGCGGACGGCGCTTCAATTGGCTCCCATAAGAGACGCTGCGCAAAGATAGCTACGTGGGTGTCATCTAAGCGGTCTTTCAAGCGGATCGATGTTATCTTCAGTCAGGGAATTCGAACAAGACGCCCAGCAGAGGGAGGGAGAATAGATAAGCAGGAGATGTATTATGCACGGTATGGTTGTCACGCATATACCGAAGTTAGAGGAACGATTTGACCATCGAGGTTAGGCAGGGCTGAAGAAGCTCTGTATACCATTACAAGAACTAATAGAGTGCCTGCTGAGTTAAATGAAGAAGGAGGAAGAAGAAGTATCATGGGAAGCCTGATTTACGCTGTAGCCAGAAGATTCGGGATATTGTTTGCGATGTGGGTCCCGCCGCGCTTCCGCGACAATATTTCGGCATGAAAAGGATCTCGTAGAAGAGCTTTTCGTTGTCTGTTATGATGTTACTAGGTCGAAAGCGATGACTACAACCTCCAGGCCCTTCCTCCAGTCTGCTGAATCGACTTCTCAGCGATGGAAGCGTGCTTTGAGCAAGCAACAGCGTCGTTGTTTTCGCGACGTTGAAAGACTGCTCAAGACAGCTTGACAAAAGTCGTGTCATCACGCTCACTCTCTTGTCCACCCTCATCGAAAAGCAAGATGATCGTGTTGAGGAAACCTGAACTCAACTCAACCAGTTTCCGGTAAAGCTTTCCCAAAAATCAAGGCCCTTCTTTCTACACTATCATCAACCCTTTAAACAGCAATCTATTCATCTTTAAACACTCTACTTACCTTCCCACCTTACACCGCATAAACACCCAGTCCAGTAGTCACGCGTTTCTCTGCGAAATTTGGGACCTTCTTTTCGACCTTTTACCCCTACCACGACTGACCTGCCCGATAAGCCGCGAGCAAGATGTCGGTGAAACCTATTGCAGAGTACGATGCAAAGCTGCTTCTCAGCTACTTCCTAGACGTGAGTTAGCCAGGTTCTGCGACCCGCGATAGTCCCGCAGACGGCGTCCTCAACAAAATCCAAAGTCTCGAGCTGATGTATTGCAATTGTGTGTGTATATGTAACAGCGCGCACCAGCGTTTGGAAAGACTGCAAAAGCTGGAAACTCATACGTTCAAGCTCCCGTCAAAGTCGCCCAGGTAAGGAACTATCATCGCACGACCTCAACAACCCAAAAATTCTCCCAGGCACCCCCTATCTTCGCATTTTCCGTGCAGATAGCGCAAGAAGGGTGCTGGGAGTGTGGAGATGGTGTATTACTTGATACATATACTGACATCGCATCACTTCTGTCGTCAGATTCTCTGGGATGCCGAGACCAACTCTATCACTCCCGACAGCGCTTTGCCTTCATGGGTATTCACTGAAAAGCTCGTAGCCAAGCCGTAAGAAGGTCATCCTCTTCTCAACGCATAGACATTCGCTGATGCGTCCATTCCTACAGCGATCAGCTCATCAAGCGTCGAGGAAAGGCTGGCCTGCTCAAGCTTAACGCCGACTGGGCAGACGCAAAGCAGTGGATCCTGGAGCGAGCTGGAAAGCCTGTCACTGTGCGCTGCATGCCTCTAGCCGAGTTCACGGAGTCCTGACTGACAGACACTTCTTTTGCTTTTACAGGTTGAAGGCACTACCGGACGACTCAACAAGTTCGTAAGTAGTTCAAGAGTCACTGAACTACGTTGAAACCCTTCCTGATGTAACTCCCCTGTTTCCAGATCGTCGAGCCTTTCCTTCCCCATCCTTCTCACACCGAGTTCTACGTCTGCATCAACTCTGTCAGAGATGGAGACTATATCCTCTTCACTCACGAGGGTGGTGTAGACGTCGGTGACGTCGACGCCAAAGCTCTCAAGCTCCTCATCCCTGTCGGAGCAGACTTGCCAACCCGAGAAGACATCAAGGCGAACCTCTTGACACACGTCTCTGCCGACAAGCAGGATGTCCTCGTCGACTTCCTCATCAGAATGTACAGCGCTTACGTCGGTATGTCGCGTTTTCGTTGCTGGTCGTCAGACCAACCCTTTCTGACAATGTTCTTTTCCTGGCAGACCTTCACTTCGCCTACCTTGAAATCAACCCCCTTATCTGCCTCGATGCTACCCCCAACTCTCCTCCCGCTATTCACTACCTCGATATGGCTGCCAAGCTCGACCAGACCGCCGACTTTATTTGCGGACCCAAGTGGGCCATTGCGCGAGACACCTCTTCTGTCAGTGCAGCACCCTCTGGTTCAAAAGTCCAGACAGACCGTGGTCCTCCTATGGTCTGGCCAGCACCTTTCGGACGAGACTTGACGAAGGAAGAAGCTTACATCCAGAAACTTGATGGTTCTACTGGTGCTTCTCTTAAATTGACTGTACTCAATCCTGAAGGAAGAGTATGGACCATGGTTGCTGGTGGTGGTGCTTCTGTCGTCTACTCGGATGCTATTGCCGCTTACGGCTACGCTCATGAGCTCGCAAACTACGGTGAATACTCTGGTGCACCTACCGAGGGTCAGACTTACGAGTATGCCAAGACCATCAGTGAGTAATCTCTTATATAATACCTGAAGTGAGCAGTTTCTGACGTATCTCATCGTGTCCAGTCGACCTTATTACCCGAGGTGCTCCTCGTGAAGATGGAAAGATCCTCATCATCGGAGGAGGTATCGCCAACTTTACCAACGTCGCTGCTACCTTCAAGGGTATAATCCGTGCTCTCAAGCAGTACCAGAGTGCTCTTCAAGCACACAAAGTCCGCATCTTCGTTCGACGAGGTGGACCAAACTACCAAGAAGGACTCAAAGCTATGCGTCTTCTCGGAGAGACACTCGGTGTCGAGATTCAGGTTTTCGGACCAGATACCCACATCACTGAGATCGTACCTCTCGCTTTGGGAGCTTCCAAGCCGAAGGCTCCTGCTGCTGCCGTACCTCTCCTTGCTCCCAAGGCAGTCAAGCCACAAACAAACGGTGATGCTAGCCCTATTGGCTCCGTAGTGCCATCTCGAGCATCCAGCCCTACTCCGGCAGAGCAGATCAACAAGAGGAAAGACGTAGTCACTTTCGATGTGCACTCTGCTGTCGAGAGACCTTGGTACAGACCTTTCGATGAGGATACCAAGTCTCTTGTATTCGGTCTTCAGCCAAGAGCTATCCAGGGAATGTTGGACTTCGACTTCGCCTGCGGTCGTGCTGCACCTTCAGTAGCTGCTATGATCTACCCCTTCGGCGGTCACCACGTCCAGAAGTGAATTCTCTCCGCTTTGTGCGCAAGTGTACTTACTGACTTATTCTGACTTGCAGATTCTACTGGGGTACCAAGGAAGCCCTCCTTCCCGTCTTCACATCTATCGCTGAGGCAGTCAAGAAGTGCCCTGATGCCGATGTTCTCGTCAACTTTGCATCGTGCCGATCTGTCTACTCTTCCACCCTCGAGACCCTCGAGTTCCCTCAAATCAAGGCTATTGCCCTGATTGCTGAAGGTGTCCCCGAGCGTCATGCTCGTGAGATCCTCCACGCTGCTACTGCCAAGAAGGTCCTCATCATTGGACCTGCTACTGTCGGAGGTATCAAGCCTGGCTGCTTCAGAATCGGTAACACTGGTGGTATGATGGACAACATCCTCGCTTCCAAGCTTTACCGTGCTGGTTCCGTCGCCTACGTCTCCAAGTCTGGAGGCATGTCAAACGAGTTGAACAACATCCTTTCGCTCACCACAAACGGTACCTACGAAGGTATCGCCATCGGAGGTGACAGATACCCTGGAACAACCTTCATCGACCATCTCCTCCGTTACGAGGCTGATGACAACGTCAAGCTTCTTGTCCTGCTCGGTGAAGTCGGTGGTATTGAAGAGTACAAGGTCATCGATGCCGTCAAGAAGGGCATCATCAAGAAGCCTATTGTCGCTTGGGCCATCGGTACATGTGCCAAGATGTTCACATCTGAAGTGCAATTCGGACATGCTGGATCCATGGCCAACTCTGACATGGAGACTGCTGAGGCCAAGAACCGCACAATGAAGGCTGCCGGTATCATCGTTCCCGATACCTTCGAGGAGCTTCCTCTTGTTCTCAAGCAGACATACGATCAGCTCGTTGCTCAAGGTCTAATCACTCCTCAGCCTGAAAAGCCTGCACCTTCCATCCCAGTCGACTACAAGTGGGCTCAGGAACTTGGAATGGTCCGAAAGCCAGCTTCTTTCATCTCCACTATCTCCGATGAGAGAGGTCAAGAACTTCTCTACTCTGGTATGCCCATCTCAGAGGTATTCAAGGAGGAGATCGGTATCGGAGGTGTCATTTCTCTCCTCTGGTTCAAGAGACGTCTGCCTGCCTATGCTTGCAAGTTCTTGGAAATGGTCGTTCAGCTTACTGCAGATCACGGTCCTGCCGTGTCCGGAGCTATGAACACTATCATCACCACCAGAGCTGGCAAGGATCTCATCTCTTCTATCGTTTCCGGTCTCCTCACTATCGGTGACCGATTCGGAGGTGCTCTGGACGGTGCTGCTCGTGAGCTCACCCGTGCTCAGGAAGCCGGCCTCAGCCCAAGAGAATTCGTCGACTCTATGCGCAAGGCCAACAAGCTCAGTAAGTATATTTAGTCATAGCAGATATTCGTTACTAATTAGGTGCTGTAGTCCCTGGTATTGGACACAAGATCAAGAGCGTCAACAACCCTGATCAGCGTGTCGAGCTAGTCAAGGCTTTCGCAAAGAAGGAGTTCCCAACCACCGACAATTTGGACTATGCTCTGGCAGTAGAGAAGGTCACTAGCGCCAAGAAGGATGTACGTAACTCTCCGCATTATGTTCAACTTGAATTCTGACGTTTATTGCAGACTCTGATCCTCAACGTCGACGGAGCTGTTGCCGCATGCTTCTGTGATCTCCTAAGATGCTCTGGAGCATTCACTCCAGATGAGGCTGCTGAGTACCTCCAGATCGGTACCCTCAACGCCCTCTTCGTTCTCGGAAGATCCATCGGATTCATCGGTCACTACCTCGACCAGAAGAGACTCAAGCAGCCGCTCTACAGACATCCAGCGGGCAAGTCTATAAATGAAGTATATAGATGCGCGCATGCTAACAGACCTTCTGTGCGTTTACAGACGATATTTTCATCGATCTGGCTTCTCAGAACCGAGTCTTGGTCCACCCCAAGAAATAGACAATTACACATCGTCGTTCTTCCAATCTAGTCTCTCATTTAGCAAACTCATAATGAAGTCAAGGTCATTTTTCGTGTCAGTGCTGGTGTACTGCTAGCCTAAAATACAAAAAAGAAGCCAAGTGCCGGCAGATACCCTGCGGCCTTGTGCTTATTTCCTCAGAACTTTACAGGCCCTCTTCAGAATAGCTAAACCTATTGCCATGAAGCAAGATGCCAATCATTTCGCGATTTCAAGTGCTTTCTTCGCTCATTCCAACCGGACGACATGGGCCGCCTTTCTTTCGATATGTCGACTATCATCCTTCTCTTTGCACCGTTTCTCATCCCTAAAGCTCTTGGATGGGCTGTCCGGCTGCTGTCGACGCGACAATCTGCGAAAAGTACGCCAACTCCGACAACATCGGCTGGCGCAGGTCGTCATTTCAAGAATCACGAGTCGCTGTTCAGGAAGAGGAGCAGATATCTCGCGGCTGGCGTGCTATGTCTACGCTCAATACTCGCAATCACCTTGCGCCGGCCTTTCAATATCTTCACGTCTTTAGGCGATGTACCGCTTACAGCGTCTCTCAGCAAGCTCAGCTCTCTGCTAGAATGGCATCAACTGTCTCATCAGTATGGTCATGTCCTGTCTCATCTGACCTCACTCGATGCAAGACTGCTATATACGCACTTCGGCCACGACACTTTCACGAGATGCCAGACCTTGTGCAATCCCAACCAGCCATCGGAATACTTGTTCTACCACGCTATTTCACTTCTGAAGGCATACGCTGTGGTAGCTATTCTGGCCGCCTTGATCTGTCCTCGCATGCGGAACTGGCTGGGACTTGCGACAGCTAGTGGTCTCCTTGGCGAGCTTTACATTCTAGCCACGGCTGAGATGCAAGCTTCAGCAAGCGGAACTGCGAACGTATGTGCCGATTATCATGAATCTTTGGTCTTTGCAAGCGAGTCTGACTCTCCTCTTCGTGCAGCTCGCAGACCAGCTCTATATGTACAGGAATATTGGTATCATCGCTTTGGCGGCTGCTGGGCTCTCGTTGCCCTCGAATTCGGCTGAGAGCCAGCCATCAGCCTTAGCGAATACGCTTCAGCGGGACGTACAGATCCTCTTACAACAACAAGATCAGCTGCAGCTACGTCTTCGGCTACTCGAATCTGCTAGAACTGTCCGAAATGTCCAAGAGGTCCGCTCAATACCAGCTGAGGCAGCGATGCCTTCGGAGCAAGCGATAGCATTGAAGGCATGGCTTGAAAAGATTGTCTCTGGCTCCAATGTTCAACACGTAGCTCAAGTTGTTGCGGCGCAAGGACGATCTGCAGGTTCACTACATAACGAGTCTAGCCTCCTTCGCAGCGAGCCTATCAACCAGGAGGAAGCGACAGCGTCTACAGGGAAAGATGATCCAGCTCAGGAGAATGTACAGAACCGTGAAGCTATAGATTCCTCGTCGTCATCGTCGACGTCGTCGCCTCTTCAGACCCCTACTCCGGCAAATCATCCTCCACCGCATTTCGACATATTCGCAACACAGCTGGAAAAGCTGAGCAAGGTCAATCATCCCGAGACTATTGGAGCATTTTCAAACACAACAACAGCGAGTGGAGCTGACTCTGGCAGAACCGTGTTTGATCAACCAAGACCACCCATCCCGGCCATCATCGAGCAGCGGGGCGAAGATCTGGCTGTACAAGAGGAGGCAGCAGGTTCAGGTGGAGAGTCATTTTCAGTTATTTCTGCAAACATGATGGAAACCGGCAAAGAGCCGTTGGAGCCCGAGATTCGCGTAAACGACTCCACATCATTACCTCTGAAAGCAGTGGACAGTGTCAAATCTATTGTTGGAACCGATGACAGTCATGCAAGTCGCCAAACCAACCTGAAAAGCCACAATCCCGGGCAGACCATCCATCCTGCCAGCAACCAGGTTGACATCGAGATTACGGCTTCTCCGCCTACTCCCCAAGGCCGTAGCCGCGTCGCCAACGAGGATTCGGGCTGGATCACTGTCACCAGCAAGAAAGTGCGGCAGCGCTATGATGCCACTGCATCAAGACTTCCGTAACAAAGATTGCGACGTTCGGTAAGACGTGCATGCGTTGCCTCGGATCATTCCCCTCGTAGACTCTTCCGGCAACTGAGCGCGTGAGCTGGACTGTCATGGCGGTGCCGAAAATCCTCCAACCTGTAGGCATCAACCTTCGGCGCATGGAACAGGAATGATTGTCTAGTACCCAACACAACAGTGTCATGAGAAGGTGCAGCTGCTCTGCGAGTGGCTGCTCCACCTGCTCCAGCTCATCGAGTGCTTCGAGCTGCTCTTCATGCGATGCAGGCCGTCGCCGAGGTCGCAGTTCTTCATATCATCATCGAAGACCCAGAGCCCAAGATGCACCTAAGCGTCATATCTACATGGCTGCTCAAACGGACGCCGAGTTGATGCCATATTTAGATCCATCGACCTACATCTGGTACCTGCGCAAAGCGATGTCACCTGAAGATATAGTCAAGTATACGACCAGATATGGATCTACAATGCGAGCCAAACAGAAAGATGGTTTCACGCCGTACTTGGACCCGGACGACGGTTTCTACTATTTCATGCGCCCAATGTCTGATGGCGAGGTTGAAGATTCGGGCGCTATCAGTATACTTGAAGAACCAGACTTTCAGTATCTGTTTGAAGAGTCTTCAAAGAGTGGTCGGCATCTCGAAGCGGATATCGCTTACTGGAAAGTGAAAGCAGACAGAAGAGCTAGAGAACTTCGCCGTTCGAAAGCACGATCGGATGATAGGAAAGAGAAGGAACTCAGAGAAAGAGTCAAGATCGCCACTCAAGCAGCCCTGGATGCACGCTTACGCAGGGCGGAGAAAGAGCGTAAAAGCAGCAGCAAACACAAGAGCAAGCCCAAATTCGTCTTTATCGAAGGTAATTCTGGCTGCAGGTCTCTGTTGTGCAATAAATAACTGAACATTCTTCACCTCAGAACCTCTCAAGTCGCGCAAGCCACCACGCCCGAAGCCCACCTTTGCAGTCCTCTCCGCTAGTCCGCCTTCGTCGTCAGGATCTTCTTCCTCCTCATCCTCGGACACCGCCAGCGACAATTCTAGCACACCTTCCGTCACTTTCATCCGTCTGCCTACCGAATCCTCTTTGAAAGACAAGAAGAAGAAAAGGCATCATGGCAAGAAACATACCAGCACGGAGAAGTTTACGACAAAAGACGGATGCGAAGTCAAAGTGACTGTCAACAAAGCTAAGAAGCGACGTTGACGATGGTCGAGGAAGGAGGGTCTTATGATTGTTACATAGGCATGCGCTTTTCTATGTTGTACAATGTGCGATGTCCTCTTCTGCTGCATAATAGCTACAACGAGTCTTTGACAAGGCGTTATCTGAATCCTAACTTATGTCTACAATAAAAGCGGCGAATATAAAAACATCGTCTGCTGGTGAAGAAGTGATCCAGCGCGCTGATCTAGATGATATTTGGTGAGGGATGCTCTTGCGACAGCTTGATAGGTTTGCTGAACACAAGCCGACTAGACAGTTTCTCTGCCCATTCTATCGCCAGTTTGCGAGCTAGATGCTTCGTGCAAACCCTCTGTTGGGTCTTCAACCAATGTGGTGTGAGATTCGGAACTGACGACCCGGTGCAGCCCGGCACGCCAAGGAGGCAAACGAGCACCTTCATTGCTCTCGTATGCAGGAGGAGCTATTGATGCCGGACTAGACACATTGCGACTGCTCAGCACGGTACGATCACTCTATTCGTCAGGGTAGGTCCAGGGTCGACTTACCGACTCGTAGATCGGCCCATGAATCCGGCTGTAGGCTTGTCTAGCGATCTTCGATTACCTTTTCCAATAGACATAGGCGGAGGAACGAGAGCATTGTCCTGAATGACTGCGGGGCGATGCTGAACGGTAGGCATGATGTTCTGTATCACAGGTTGCGATGATGTGGATACAGTCGGGGCCATCGTGTTGTGAGGAACATAGCCTGGCAGATGTCTAGAGCGTTGCTGCCAGTACTCTCCAGTCTCGTATTTCCTAGCTCCTGGTGCTGAAGGTAGCTTCGCATGTCTTCGCTTGAAATGCCTGCGCAGACAGATTGCACCGATTGCCAAGAGTATCAGAGCGCCAGCGGCTATGGATTCATAGGATCAGAATAAGTAATGTTTCTTGTGTTCTTGCTGAGCGGACATAAGAGGGAACATGTGACATACCGATTCCTACACCAATCCAGATCTTATCGGAGGCACTGAAGGGCTAGATAGTCAGCATGATACGGGAGTGAGAGTGTAGAATGGGATGTACGAGAGGCCTCCGCACTGCGAGCCGAATGGATCTTTAGTGAAAGCTGCGAGATGCTCCTGGAAGAGAAAGAGCTCACGTCGTCTCCGGGATTGTCACCACAGGCAGCCATTGCAGTAGTAGTCAGAGCAAACAGGGTCGCCAGTACCAGACCTCTTCTAGCAGGATGTAAAGACATGGCCGAAGGTTGGATCGACGGGAGAAACTGGCTGTGGGCGGGCAGGTCCTTCGAGTGCTGCAGAAGCTGTCGGATGCGAGCAGTAGGTATGACAGGTCTGACAGATTCTCGAGTAATGAACCGTCAATGATTAGACCAAATCTATCAATCAATCAAAGCAACCAGGTCAACCTGAAGCAAGATAAGCTGAACAGGCTGATCTCGCAAGAAAGAGAGGCAATTTACACGCAAATCGCTGGCTTTTTTTGGGCGTTTCCCGCAGGCTGACGCGGAAGTTCTGATAGCTATAACAAGGTAGTATGTATGTATGAGCATTTACATCTCTTTATAGGTCCTCTTGTTCGTCTGTTGGGCGCCTTTTTCAGCGTCATCGCAGCACCAACACTCGATCAGTCAGTCAGCTCGATAACCTCGCAAAGTCGAAAGTTGTGGTTCTGCTTTGCTTCAAATCGTTTGATAGGTTTTCATCGAACAAACCGTAGTGATAGTATAGAAGGATCAGTCGCAAGACTCAAGAACATCACTGCCGTCTCTCTGGCTTCTTCCTCGTTTTCGTCCTTCTCAAAAAGGCCATCCTTATGTCCGTGGCGCTTCTTTTGGGGCTGCTCGCAAGCAGCGCAGCAGCACTACCTCAACAAGGTAGTGGTTCATCATCAACTTCAGTCATTCAGTCGTTATCCGGAACTGTTGTAGGGAGGATATCGAGCGTAGGACCAGCGGTCACAACAGCCTCAACGAGTCTTCCATCTGGCTTCACTGCCCCTCCTACGCGGCCTACAAGCTACCAGAATACAAGTGGAATACCCTCGACACCTATCAGCCAGAACCCGGGGCTTCCAAGCTATGCAATCGATTATGCGCCCGTCATGTACTTGCATCAAAACGAAAGCTACTGGCCATCGGCTTGGGATGTGCATCTATGTAAGTATGCACGTATCACTCATTCGATCTGTATTGCTGACTTTGCATCTCAGCATACGTTTTCCCGTGGGAGAACTACGTACCGCTCAACAACGTACCCAACCCTCTCACTCTCGAAAATCTCAACTTCACTACTAGCTACTCTTTGTATCTATCAATGGAAAACCCTACTCAGGAGCCGCGCCCGGCGTGGCTGTATTCCGAGTATGGCAAACCCGACGCAAATGGACTCTCAGCATCCAATGTGACCATCATTGCCGTCAACAAGTCGGCTAGTATAGCTCCTGGATACGTCGATGTCTTCTACTTCTACCTATACAGCTTCAACGAGGGAGACAATGTAGGCGGGCAGACATACGGCAATCATGTAAGTTTCCCAGCTTCTGAACGGTGAACGAAAGACAAGTTGCTCACATTTTCCGTGCAGATATCCGATATAGAGTATACGATGATCCGATTCCTGAATGGCGTGCCAAGCTTCATGTTCCTCTCGCAACATCAGGATGGCCAAGCCTACGAGTTCCAAGCTATACAGAAGGAAGCGAGCGGGCGGCCGATAGCCTATGTCGCACAAGGTGGACATGCCAATTACCCGGTTGCAGGTACTTTTCAGCTAGTTCCCGGTCTAGTCGGTCTACTGCAAGACCATACGACCGCAGGCTACCGATGGGATACAGCCTTGAATTATAACGGATACTGGTACAGTCAAGTAGACGGCTTCGTCACGGCAGGAGGAAGCAATGCGTCTACTCAGCCAAATGGTCCCCCGGGCATAGGTTACCTTCAACAGACTGGAAAATGGGGCAATCAGGGTCTGCCAGCATCGGATCCCGAACAAGCTATCATCTTCGGACAACCGCGCTGGTCAGATGGTGGTACTGGCCCTATCGATCCTAGCAAGTCGCTTCCTAGGACGTGGCTCTGCGTACAGTCCAACTGTCCGGCAAACGCATCGCTCCCTGCGACTGACCTGCTTCAGGCTGGTCAAACCGCACCTGCCAGTGCTGGCATCAAGTCTATAGCTGGCATCTCTATGCTGTTCATGATGCCTTTCCTCGCGGCTCTCTCTTTGTGATAGAATCAGCTTGAAGGATAATGTCTTTTACCACATTAGACCTAGAAAGCATCTGTAGTGTGTATTCAGAGGTATCTCGACATACTGTAGCTATATTTTCGGCATAAGACATTCTTCTTTGTAGTTGTTTCCAAACATACGTCTTTCGTGGTTCTTTCTTTCAGCCGATTTCTGATTCACGTGCACTCCAATTCGACTTCTCTTACTCTACCAAACCCTCTGTATTTTGACATCTCATTGATGGCACCACCTCTCGTATATGGCGTAGTCTTGTTTCCCGGATTCCAGCTGCTGGATGTAGCTGGCCCTCTCGACATTCTGAACCTTCTAAGAAGAGACCATCCCGACATGAAGCTATACATTCTTTCCGCAAGTTTAGAACCAGTCTACACACAGCAAGGCGCCTCTTTCGACCAAGGCTGGTTACCTACACATACGTTCGGCAACTGTCCATCCGACATAGAGGTCCTTCTCGTACCTGGAGGGGTAGGAGTCAGAGATGAGAAGAATGTTCAAGATGCAAGAGCTTTCGTTAAAGACGTCTATCCAAAACTGCGCTACCTTATTACTGTTTGTACGGGCTCAGCTCTCGTCGCCAAAGTTGGCGTGCTAGATGGAAAGAAAGCTACTTCGAATAAAGCGAGCTTCGCTTGGGTGTGCACCTTCCTTTATTCTTCACTGTCTGATAGCTGAAGCCATCTCAGGTCAAAACGCAAGGTCCGAACGTCACGTGGATACCTGAAGCACGATGGGTAGTAGATGGAAATTGTTGGACTTCTTCTGGTATATCAGCTGGCATGGATGTCACCTATGCCTTCGTCTCGGAGCTGTATGGAGAAGAGACGGCTCAGCTGATAGCTGACAGAAGCGAATATCATCGAAATACAGACCCTTCTCAGGATCCGTTTGCAAAGAGATGGAACGCTACTGATGCCTAGTGTCAGTGGGGACGTACATGGGAATCTGCGTGTGAAGGTCCTTGTGGAAAGGAAGTATCGGGTACAGGGAGGGATCTGGCGAGGTAAGTAGAGTAAATACAGAGTGATGTAGGGAGTAAACCGAGTAATATAACGAAGGCATATACAGTACCGATATCAACTTGTCAGACTAGTTTGTCCAGGGCCTGCAGGCTGTTCGGTAAGTTATGACGCGGCGACTGGCGGAATTTTTTTTGTGTATATAGTCGCGTTGTACGAGTG